>JBCFYV010000001.1:72386731-72643475 GCA_039000515.1 Timema cristinae | reverse complement strand
TAGTGGCCATAAGGAGGGAGGCTTGGACAGTCAATCAATGACGCAATCATTTGCTTTTACTATACCTACCTAGCAATAGTGGCCTAAAGGACGGAGGCTTGAACAGTCATAGCAATGACGCAATTCTTTGCTTTTACTATACTTACCTAGCAATAGTGGCCATAAGGAGGGAGGCTTGGACAGTCCACTCAATGACGCAATCATTTGCTTTTACTATACCTACCTAACAATAGTGGCCATAAGGAGGGAGGCTTTCACAGTCATATCAATGACACAATCCTTTGGTTTTAATATACTTACCTAGCAATAGTGGCCATAAGGAGGGGGGCTTGGATATTCATATCAATGACGCAATCATTTGGTTTTATTATACTTACCTAGCAATAGTGGCTATAAGGAGGGGGGCTTGGACAGTCATAGCAATGACGCAATCATTTGCTTTTACTATACTTACATAGCAATTTTGGCCATAAGTAGGGGGGCTTGGACTGTCAACTCAATGACGCAATCCTTTGCTTTTACTATACTTACCTAGCAATATTGGCCATATGGAGGGGGCTTGGACAGTCATATCAATGACGCAATCCTTTGGTTTTACTATACATACCTAGCAATAGTGACCTTAAGGAGTGGAGCTTGGACAGTCATAGCAATGACGCAATCCTTTTGTTTTACTGTACTTTCCTAGCAATATTGGCCATAAGGAAGGAGGCTTGGACAGTCATAGCAATGACGCAATCATTTGCTTTTACTATACTTACATAGCAAATTTGGCCATAAGTAGGGGGCTTGGACTGTCAACTCAATGACGCAATCCTTTGCTTTTACTATACTTACCTAGCAATATTGGCCATATGGAGGGGGGCTTGGACAGTCATATCAATGACGCAATCCTTTGGTTTTACTATACATACCTAGCAATAGTGACCTTAAGGAGTGGAGCTTGGACAGTCATAGCAATGACGCAATCCTTTTGTTTTACTGTACTTTCCTAGCAATATTGGCCTTAAGGAAGGAGGCTTGGACAGTCATAGCAATGACGCAATCATTTGCTTTTACTATACTTACATAGCAATTTTGGCCATAAGTAGGGGGGCTTGGACTGTCAACTCAATGACGCAATCCTTTGCTTTTACTATACTTACCTAGCAATAGTGGCCATAAGGAGGGAGGCTTAGACAGTCATAGCAATGACGCAATCCTTTGGTTTTACTATATTTACCTAGCAATAGTGGCCATAAGAAGGGAGGCTTAGACAGTCATAGCAATAACGCAATCCTTTGGTTTTACTATATTTACCTAGCAATAGTGGCCATAAGGAGGGAGGCTTAGACAGTCATAGCAATAACGCAATCCTTTGGTTTTACTATATTTACCTAGCAATAGTGGCCATAAGGAGGGAGGCTTAGACAGTCATAGCAATGACGCAATTCTTTGGTTATACTATACTTTCCAGCAATAGTGAACTTAAGGAGGGAGGCTTGGACCGTCATAGCAATGACGCAATCCTTTGGTTTTACTATATTTACCTAGCAATAGTGGCCATAAGGAGGGAGGCTTAGACAGTCATAGCAATAACGCAATCCTTTGGTTTTACTATATTTACCTAGCAATAGTGGCCATAAGGAGGGAGGCTTAGACAGTCATAGCAATGACGCAATTCTTTGGTTATACTATACTTTCCAGCAATAGTGAGCTTAAGGAGGGAGGCTTGTACCGTCATAGCAATAACGCAATCCTTTAGTTTTACTATACTTACCTAGCAATAGTGGCCATAAGGACGGAGGCTTGAACAGTCATAGCAATGACGCAATCCTTTGGTTTTACTATATTTACCTAGCAATAGTGGCCATAAGAAGGGAGGCTTAGACAGTCATAGCAATAACGCAATCCTTTGGTTTTACTATACTTACCTAGCAATAGTGGCCATAAGGAGGGAGGCTTAGACAGTCATAGCAATAACGCAATCCTTTGGTTTTACTATACTTACCTAGCAATAGTGGCCATAAGGACGGAGGCTTGAACAGTCATAGCAATGACGCATTCCTTTGGTTTTACTATATTTACCTAGCAATAGTGGCCATAAGGAGGGAGGCTTGGACAGTCAATTCAATGACGCAATCCTTTGGTTTTACTATACTTACCTAGCAATAGTGGCCATAAGGAGGGAGGCTTAGACAGTCATAGCAATGACGCAATCCTTTGGTTTTACTATACTTACCTAGTAATAGTGGCCATAAGGGCGGAGGCTTGAACAGTCATAGCAATGACGCAATCCTTTGGTTTTACTATATTTACCTAGCAATAGTGGCCATAAGGGCGGAGGCTTGAACAGTCATAGCAATGACGCAATCCTTTGGTTTTACTATACTTACCTAGCAATAGTGACCATAAGTACGGAGGCTTGAACAGTCATAGCAATGACGCAATCCTTTGGTTTTACTATACTTACCTAGCAATAGTGGCCATAAGGGCGGAGGCTTGAACAGTCATAGCAATGACGCAATCCTTTGGTTTTACTATACTTACCTAGCAATAGTGGCCATAAGGGCGGAGGCTTGAACAGTCATAGCAATGACGCAATCCTTTGGTTTTACTATATTTACCTAGCAATAGTGGCCATAAGGAGGGAGGCTTAGACAGTCATAGCAATGACGCAATCCTTTGGTTTTACTATACTTACCTAGCAATAGTGGCTATAAGGAGGGATGCTTGGACAGTCAACTCAATGACGCAATCCTTTGGTTTTACTATACATTCCTAGGAATAGTGACCATAAGGAGGGGGGCTTGGACAGTCATATCAATGACGCAATCCTTTGGTTTTACAATGCCTTTTTTGAAACTACTTCTCACCTATTTCTACCTAAATATTGTAAATCTTTTATATTTGCAACGATGATGTGATTTTCGTGCTATACAACTTGTAACAAAGTGACTTCCATAAATGGTTGAAACATGTGTACCCGTATAACGTGCTGTTCATCTGTTAACATATGTATGTACTGTGTAGGCTAGCATTGTGGCCCTAAATATTGGGCACGCAGATTCAGCAACTTTAGGGACTTGATTCATGTCGAATAAAGAGTACAAATTTGATACACCAAACTCAGATTTCTAAAAACAAGATTCTAAAAACTGTTTTTCGACGAAGTTAATAAAAAGAATAATAGGTCCCCAGTAATTGATTAGTATTACATCATATGATGGATGTATGTTCATGAATAACGCATATATAATGGCGAATATTGCGGGAGAAGTTCAAACTAATTTTTTCAATGATAGGGCTAATAATTGTTTGCTAGTGAATGGTATAGACACATAAGTAGCTTTTAACTTCTAATGATTTTGCCTTGTATCGCTAATGAATATGAGGGATCATCTTGCCAACTAAAACTAGACAGCAGTTGGAAGGAATTTTGCTACTTGTTCATGTTTGTAATTTACGAACGTTCTTGTGCTTAGAATCAATGACACGATGGTCTACATACATGATTGAAATAAAGAGGAAATATACATTTTTTGATCATGTTATTTAGAAGTAGATTTTCATTTTTAGTATTTAAAGCACCTTATCTATTCTGCTTGTACGATTATGTACTAATTATAATGGGGTAGGTATGAGGAAGGATACATTTAGAAAGTGTACCAATTTGTAGATAGAGAATGGAGAAACCATTTAGAGGAAAAACCTTCATAACCCACGTAATTGAACCAGAATCTTCCGACACTGGCAGTCTGTATACTGTGAGAATAAACCTTATACCATGCGGCATCTAAGTGGATACTATTTAATATAACTTTATCCAGAAATTGGTAGCTATTTGTGAAAATCATAGCAAGTGATACTTAAAATGTATTTTTTATGTGTAGTAGTAAGAGGTTATAAAGTATTCAAGATGGTGTATCGAAATATGTACACTTCATCCATATCAAGTTATGAGTCAATTATAAAGTGCATAAATTGTATTAATAGATTTGAAAGTTTTATGTATCTAATTTCATTTGTTAAAATATTTTAAAGAAATAAAAGATATATAAGCTATCCAAATACTTTTTGTAATTAAAACACACATAATTAAAATAAGCTATGTTGAGGAAACAATGGTTTTCTCAAAAGGTTTTACGCATGATTCTCATTAAGGTGAACAAAAGTTTCAAATGAGTGATTGAAATTCTAGTCATAAATTTATTTATTTCAAATTTACTTTTTTTTTTATAACATTTTAAAGCTAGTGAAAATATTAAATTTTCTAAAATTGGTAATCTCAGTATTTTCAAATTTCATAGTGCCCTCTAGCTTAAAACTGATAGATATTAATAGTGTTAAAATAACTTGTATGTGCACAGCACAGACTTTCTCTGCATTTATTTAAAATAGACCATTTACTAATAATAGTAAGATTTGTGAAACCAAATAATAGGTAAATTAAATACATTATCATAGAAACACTACACCAAAGATCATAAATGAAATAATATACATTGTTACTTACTCTATGACATTAGGAACACTATTACAAAAACTGAGAAAAGAGAAACATCTTTGTCCACCAAAGAGCATAAGAATAAAATTTATTTTCGAAGACTTGCATTAAAAAGTATTTATATTAGATTATGCTCAGAAACTACTTGTTTTATAAAAATATTTTTCAAATGAAAGATATGTAACTTTAATAGTACTACAACTTTACAATGAAAATATATCTCATATCTCAAATAGTTGCTGAGAAATGATTAGAATTGGAAAATTTATCTTATGTAAAGTACCCTAAAATTCATTTTAATTGAGAATATCTAACCTGTTTATAGTAATAAATAGTGTCTAGATATAAGACTTAATCAAAATAGAATTTTTTTTCTTTTTGCCCTTCAGTAAACTACCCTTAAATCAAGGGTTAGACATCTAATTCCTGAAAACTCTTCGGGGGGACCTTATTAATACCCCATAAGCCAAGTTAAAGCCCAATAGGTAAAATAGTTTCTGCTCTAGCCCAACAATAGACAGACAGACGGCATCGCGAAAACAACTTTTTATTTCAGGGGGTCATGAAACGTCGACATTTATCAAAATCTTGATCTTGCATTTTTTTTACTATTAAGAAACTTTCTCTTACAGGTGTCGAGTACCTTTTGTTAAAAAAAAAACTTAGCATAAATTGCGACACTAAAATTCTAAAATTTACAAGTGAATATTTTATAACTGTAAATATAGGCCTGAAGGTATTTCATAAATAAAATTATTTTATTTGTAAATAATAGTACATTTGCAAAACATATTTACAAGTCAGATGTTTTATTTTACAAGTAAAATATTAATAAATACAATTTAGTCTCCCTTGTTACAGCAACCAACAGTATCAAACAATTTTAGAATGATTTAGGACCATTCTAGTTAAATATTTAAATATCTTAGGCCTGTTAAAAGTTACAGTCTACAATTTACAAGATAAATCACTTGTTAATTTGTGTCACATGAGAACATTATATTCATAAAGCTACAAGTAAATACTTTTAACTAAAACTGACATTTATAATCTACAACTTTTTATAAATAAGATTATATTTTGGTTTCATAAAGCAACTTGTAAATTATAACTAGGTATTAGTAAATCAAGGAGTATTTTTTTACAGGTTCAAGCAGTACGTAAATTACTTTACAAGTGCAATTTTAATGGTGTACTTGTTTATAATTAGTTCATGATAATACTTTAATGAACAAATCACCATGCTAACATTTTAACTAATAAGTATAATGTATAGTATGTGTATAGAGGTATTATGAGTGTGTGGACAGGTGATTAATAAGGTTAATAGACAGCCACATATTATGAACAGTCTCAAATGAGTTCATTGAAAACTGATAAACTATTACAATATATTTATAGCTCAGTATTGTTGTACAAATTAATCATTAACTTCTTTATTCACTAAGTATTTAAATACAGTAATATTGAGGCTCAAAAATTTTAAAAATAAATATAATTACTTCATTCAATAATTTTATTTTATTTCATAACCCTAATTTAGAAAGCTCATAAACAAACGTATTTACGTCCATATTTATTTTTAGTAACCGATATTTAATTTCTAGCTAATTCTGTTTCAGAATCATTTTAAAATGTTTTGTGTACTTTTGGTTGGTGTAATAAGGGGAAATAAATTATATATGGATTAATATTTCACTGATAAATAAAACAAATGGTTTATCATAGCTTTCTATAATTGCATTAGAATTTACAAATCAAATTAGTTTATTTATGAAATCTTTTGTATTTACAATTATAAAACATAAACTTGTAACTTGTATTATTATTATTATTATTATTATTATTATTATTATTATTATTATTATTATTATTATTATTATTATTATTATTATTTATTTTGCACCGCGTCTTACTACCAGTTCGGGTTATACGCTTTAAGTACTAATTAACTACAATGGATAAGGAATTGGGAAGGTTGAATTAAAGGAAGTGAACCCGCATTTGCGTGTAGGGAGATGGAAAACCAATTAGGAAAAACCACTCCCAGCTCACCACCGATATTCGAACCTCAATATCCCGTCCTCAGCAGTCGAGTCAACACGACTAGCGAGTTAGTCAACTACCCACCGAGGCTGGTTTGTAAATGTTAATGGTAACTTTAATATTATGAGTTTTTAAACAAATTAAGGAAATATAAATAAAACATTTTCTTTGGAGCTTCTTAAATTCTAGTTAAGAAATAAATAGACACTGGACTGAAGTACATTATATAATTTTTCTCTATTTTTTATGCTCATTTTACTGTAGGCCCTAAGTAATTATATTTTTACTGAATTAAGGCAGTAGCTGATTTATTTTGTACAACAAAATGAGCATATATATTGTAATAGTTATTGGTATTCAACAAATTCATTCAAACATTCATACGTGCGTGTATTAGCCTCAATATTCACTTTGTATACTAACCTCAATAATCTCCTTGTATCCTAACCTCAATAATACTTGAAATACTAACCTCAATAATCACCTTGTATCCTAACCTCGATAATCACCTTAGGTACTAAACTCAATAATCACCTTTTATACTAACATCAATAATCCCTTGTATCCTAAACCTCAGTAATCACCTTGTATAATAACCTCAATAATCCCTTGTATCCTAACCTCAATAATCACCTTGCGTACACCCTTATTAAGGTATATAAAATAATTTAATATACATTTTACCTAAAAAGTTTATAAAGGCGATGTATTCTTTTAAAGTGGTATATACTGAAGTAATAATGTAGAGAATAAGCTGATGAAATCTTCACCTGTAAATATTTTACCTAGTATGTTTCAAGACTAGTAGAGAATAATCCTTGATTTACTAGTACCTGTAATATCTTTATGGAACCAAGTGTGAACCTACTTGTTGTAAACAAAGTTGTTAATTTTAAATTTAAACCTATAATAATTACAAGTGTTGACTTGTAGCGTTACGAAAAACCAGCCCCTGCTATGCCATCAACCAGCTCAGCTTGTAGAACATCAAGCAAGAGATAGATCCCTTGACGAGGGTGTCGGGCGGCGCTTGCTAAAAGAGAGGTGGAAAGAACATAGCTCGTAAATAACGTCCATAACTTGGGTGAGACAAGACAGTGTCAGTGGGTGGGGGCTTCACTCAGCCCTTGCCGGCAACTTTGTGACCTTTTCTTACCCAACAAATGATGTCGGGGGTGGGATACCGGGCTATGACCAGCTTCAGAGAAGCCGCGTACAGCTTCTCATTCTCATGTTAATCAAATGTGGACTTTTACCCCTCTCACACCCTCGAGAGAGACCTTTCTGGCAGGCCGTGAAAAGGAAGGCGAAATTTCAAAACTAACAACCCGGCCCTCTTTCACCTTGCAAAACTAACACCTTTTATCTCCGACATCAAGTGGATCCTTGTATAGTTAGTTAGATGGGGCTAATATTGAGTTGCTCTCCTACATCAAGTGGATCCTTGTATAGTTAGTTAGATGGGGCTAATATTGAGTTGCTCTCCTAAATCAAGTGGATCCTTGTTTATTTAGTTAGTTGGGGCCAATATTGAGTTGCTCTCCTACATCAAGTGGATCCTTGTTTATTTAGTTAGTTGGGGCCAATATTGAGTTGCTCTCCTACATCAAGTGGATCTTCAGTAGTTAGTTAGATGGGGCTAATATTGAGTTGTTCTCCTACATCAAGTGGATCCTTGTTTAGTTAGTTAGATGGGGCTAATATTGAGTTGTTCTCCTACATCAAGTGGATCCTTGTTTAGTTAGTTAGATGGGGCTAATATTGAGTTTCTCTCCTACATCAAGTGGATCCTCCAGTAGTTAGTTAGATGGGGCTAATATTGAGTTGCTCTCCTACATCAAGTGGATCCTTGTTTAGTTAGTTAGATGGGGCTAATATTGAGTTGCTCTCCTACATCAAGTGGATCCTTGTTTAGTTAGTTAGATGGGGCTAATATTGAGTTTCTCTCCTACATCAAGTGGATCCTTGTTTAGTTAGTTAGATGGAGCCAATATTGAGTTGCTCTCAGACATCAAGTGGATCCTTGTTTAGTTAGTTAGATGGGGCTAATATTGAGTTGCTCTCCTACATCAAGTGGATCCTTGTTTAGTTAGTTAGATGGGGCTAATATTGAGTTGCTCTCCTACATCAAGTGGATCCTTGTTTAGTTAGTTAGATGGGGCTAATAGTGAGTTGCTCTCCTACATCAAGTGGATCCTTGTTTATTTAGTTAGATGGGGCCAATATTGAGTTGCTCTCCTACATCAAGTGGATCCTCCAGTAGTTAGTTAGATGGGGCTAATATTGAGTTGCTCTTCTACATCAAGTGGATCCTTGTTTAGTTAGTTAGATGAGGCTAATATTGAGTTGCTCTCCTACATCAAGTGGATCCTCCAGTAGTTAGTTAGATGGGGCTAATATTGAGTTGCTCTTCTACATCAAGTGGATCCTTGTTTAGTTAGTTAGATGGGGCTAATATTGAGTTTCTCTCCTACATCAAATGGATCCTCCAGTAGTTAGTTAGATGAGGCTAATATTGAGTTGCTCTCCTACATCAAGTGGATCCTTGTTTAGTTAGTTAGATGGGGCTAATAGTGAGTTGCTCTCCTACATCAAGTGGATCCTTGTTTAGTTAGTTAGATGGGGCCAATATTGAGTTGCTCTCCTACATCAAGTGGATCCTCCAGTAGTTAGTTAGATGGGGCTAATATTGAGTTGCTCTCCTACATCAAGTGGATCCTTGTTTAGTTAGTTAGATGGAGCCAATATTGAGTTGCTCTCAGACATCAAGTGGATCCTTGTTTAGTTAGTAAGATGGGGCTAATATTGAGTTGCGCTCCGACATCAAGTGGATCCTCCAGTAGTGAGTTAGATGGGGCTAATATTGAGTTGCTCAACTACATCAAGTAGATCCTTGTTTAGTTAGTTATATGGGGCCAATATTGAGTTGCTCTACTACATCAAGTGGATCCTTGTTTAGTTAGTTAGATGGGGCTAATATTGAGTTTCTCTCCTACATCAAGTAGATCCTTGTTTAGTTAGTTAGATGGGGCTAATATTGAGTTGCTCTCCGACATCAAGTGGATCCTCCAGTAGTTAGTTAGATGGGGCCAATATTGAGTTGCTTTCCTACATCAAGTGGATCCTTGTTTAGTTAGTTAGATGGGGTTAATATTGAGTTGCTCTCCGACATCAAGTGGATCCGCCAGTAGTTAGTTAGATGGGGCCAATATTGAGTTGCTCGCCTACATCAAGTGAATCCTTGTTTAGTTAGTTAGATGGGGCTAATATTGAGTTGCTCTCCTACATCAAGTGGATCCTTGTTTAGTTAGTTAGATGGGGCAAATATTGAGTTGCTCTCCTACATCAAGTGGATCCTTGTTTAGTTAGTTAGATGGGGCCAATATTGAGTTGCTCTCCTACATCAAGTGGATCCTCCAGTAGTTAGTTAGATGGGGCTAATATTGAGTTGCTCTCCTACATCAAGTGGATCCTTGTTTAGTTAGTTAGATGGAGCCAATATTGAGTTGCTCTCAGACATCAAGTGGATCCTTGTTTAGTTAGTTAGATGGGGCTAATATTGAGTTGCGCTCCGACATCAAGTGGATCCTCCAGTAGTGAGTTAGATGGGGCTAATATTGAGTTGCTCAACTACATCAAGTAGATCCTTGTTTAGTTAGTTATATGGGGCCAATATTGAGTTGCTCTACTACATCAAGTGGATCCTTGTTTAGTTAGTTAGATGGGGCTAATATTGAGTTTCTCTCCTACATCAAGTAGATCCTTGTTTAGTTAGTTAGATGGGGCTAATATTGAGTTGCTCTCCGACATCAAGTGGATCCTCCAGTAGTTAGTTAGATGGGGTTAATATTGAGTTGCTCTCCGACATCAAGTGGATCCGCCAGTAGTTAGTTAGATGGGGCCAATATTGAGTTGCTCGCCTACATCAAGTGAATCCTTGTTTAGTTAGTTAGATGGGGCTAATATTGAGTTGCTCTCCTACATCAAGTGGATCCTTGTTTAGTTAGTTAGATGGGGCAAATATTGAGTTGCTCTCCGACATCAAGTGGATCCTGCAGTAATTAGAAGTAGCACGGACTGTTTGGTTTTATAGCACAATGTTGATCTTTCAGCAAGACTTAGTTAAAGGTAATTTTGCACTCCAGTTATCATAAAAATAACTCTCTATAATTATTGCTTCTTTGGACAACCTTTTTAATAAGTCCTTCTGAGAAGTGATACCAACATCTTCCCCCAACAAACTCCTACTACTTGTAGGGTCTATTCATAAACCCTCTCTCCCTCTAAAAGACTACTCTTGGATTGTTGGTGTCAAGAGGAATAGGGTTGGTCATCAGACTAGAGGATAATGACACGACTGTCAGACTGTCCTCTTGGATTGTTTCTATAGGTATCACGGTACACCACGTTAGGTTCAGTCCTCTATACTAGATGGGAATATATCTAGTCTACAGTTTTTAATAACACCACGTCTTACTGCCCATTCGCGTTATACGGTTATGTACTAATTACACTAATGGTCTCAGGATTTAGAGAGATTTATTGGAGGAAGTGTACCCGCATTTTAGTGACGGGAAGTGGGTTGTGATTTATTAATTTCCGTTTATTTAACAATGAAAATACTACATGCGCCTGGGGATATACAAGCTGTCAGTATGGTCTGGCCTGGTGTTTAGACCATACTGACAGTTTGTATATCCCCAGGCGCGTGTAGTATATAAATGTATATATTCCCTCTACGCAAATTATGTCTTCATAGTAACCAATCCATTGGTGTAAGAATGTGGATCATAACCACATGGTGCAACGATAGTAATAAAAGCAATAAAATACTGCTAGATATATTGTATGTACAGTATTCTACAATGTTTATTTATACTAAAAGTAGGCCTACAGTTTTAACTTAACTTATAGTCTATAAACAATTGTATGAGAAAGTTTTTTGCCCATGTATATAAACAGATAAGCCAATAAATTGACCATTAAATTTAAAATTGATGAATGCAGAAGAACCACTTCAGTAGCCGCATTGTCTAACGCACTACTCTCGCAGTAAACTAAACTACCAGTGACGGGTAGATCGGGGTTCGAATCCTGGTCGAGTGTACCTAGGATGTTTTTTCTTAAATGATTTCTAACTCGTGCTCCACGCAAATGAGGGTGCTCTGTCTCTAAATTGAACCCTCCCCGTATCTAACCCATTAGTGTGATTAGTACATAGTCTAACCCGGATGGGTAGTAAGACGCGCTGCTAAAAGGAATAGAACGCGGAAAGGATACGATCCCAAATTGTCTGTTCTAACACTCGTTCAGAGTGTCTGACTGTTTGCCAACGAACCTGGTGGAGGGTTCAAGAACTAGCTAGCGGTCGCTCTACCTTCAACTGTTATTGACAGGGTCGAAAGGTCGTAGCAGCAGTGCATGGACAGCCCGTTGTTTCTGATGAGCCAGAGTTGCTTTGTCGTGCCTAGCTTGGCTTAGTTTGGCCTATTGTGGTTAGTCACGTATTTAAGCTTAATTTGTTATATTTCTTTTTTCAATACAATTACAGTTTCCTTTTAATATATATATATATATATATATATATATATACACACACACACATACTATTGCCCTAAATTAATTTTCAGTAAATCTGTAGCTCACAGGTTGTATATTGTATGCACCAGAGCACCTGGACGTTACATACTTTAAAAAATAATATATTTATTTTAAAATGCTTTGATAGAATTAAAGAAAAAGGAAACATAAACTAATAAGTGTAAATTTATCTAAATAGAAAGCAAGAGGGAAATTGTGGGAAGAGTCTAATGCACAAAATAATGTGATATCTTCTTCCTTTCTTTCAAAGTAGAACTAGTCACAAACACGTTTAAACAATATAAAGTAATATCTAGGCATTGTTGCCTTATCAAACAAAAAAGAGAAGAGGGAATACAATTTACACAAACAGTGAATTACTCCATTTTGAATAAAAATAAACTGTTAGAAAAACGCTGTGCCAACTGTTGTAGACATAAAAAAAAGTGTCTAAAAGCTTAAGATATGGTTGTCCAATATAAATTAAATGTAAATATTAATACTTAATTAGAAAAATTATGGTAATAACATATAAAAAGTATATATATATATCGCATTAAAAAAAAGAGAAAAAGGTAATCTTTTAGAAAGAATATATTCTGCATCACATGACTCGCACTGTGTTTGATACATGAAGCTAGGCCTATTTGTTTGGTAAATGGAATGACCATGGATTTTGTATTTCAATTTAGTTTTTGTTAAGATAAAGTTCTTTATTATTTTAAAATATTGCTCAGGTCAAAATGGAGATGAAAGTAACCTTGAGAACTAAAAACATAAAATAATTTGGTATAGCTTAGACAAACTTTAATGGTTGTGTGCGAATATAGAACTAGCTCAATTTCAACGAAGTTTAACGTGAAACGCCATAGTTCTTATTTCATTGTAAATGGTAGAAACATAGCTAAGGCATCCCCCAACAAATATAGTCATGTTTTAACATGATCACAAAACACTTTTCAGATAAATGAGGAGTGTTTTTGAGCGGCCATTATACGAGTATTAATAATTATCTCAGTATGAGAATGTTTTCCTTTGTAGGCAGCCTTAAATACCCATATTAAAAGGGTTCGTCTATCCTCAAGTGTATCCGCTTGTCGTGAGATATTGGGCATTTATCTGCCGCCTACATTTATTTTCAAGAGAATGTAATTTCCTTCATTCCTTCTGAATGTATGGCAAGAGGTTGGTGGTAGACGAACTCTTACACAACAACATGTCAACAAGATGAGCTTGTTAATATTATCACGAGAAACATAATACTCCTATATCAGTTACAAAATACACCGCCAACAAGACCAACATGTTACTCACACCGTAACATCTTATGCGTTTAGTGACGTCACACTGTGTTATTACAAACAAACTCAGCCAAGTAGAAAGTAGTGTAAAGTGTAATATAGATATAAGTAAACCTAGCTCTAGATGCTCATTTATACTCTTCTTAGTATAAGTTTTTTGGGGGGTTTAGAAATAATAAATAAAAAATGATTAATTGATAGGTCAGTCACATCCAATTAATAAATATCTAAACCTGTCTAGAACCAAATTGTATACAGGTTTATTCCTAAATCGTTATGTCTTGATAAATATTGTTTACAGCATTAATTGGTAAAGTCATTATAACATTACTGAAACAAATATCAATTTAGCGATACTTATTTATTGTCCTTATTTTCTTTATATTGGTTGAAGTTAAGGCCCTGCCTACCCTCTCTGGCGGTGTGTTGAGCTTTCAGCTCTAAAATAGATGGCGTTGCTAACGTTATACAAACTGGTGGATTCCAGCCATCAGTTTGGCAGAATTACTGGTTTGTTTAAACAATTGGGAGACTGGCGACCACGACCGGTAATCAGTAAAAGCAGCAAGCAAACTTTTTTCCAAGAATTGAGAGAGATAAGAAGTGTAGTGCCGGACCGTAAAGTGTGTAGGCGACCAAGTTTGACTAAACGTGGGGAGATAAAACGTCAAGATACAATCACACTCTCGAGCAGAAAAATTAGCTTATTCATTCCAGTCAGCTAGACGTCCATTAACCTGTAATACCACTTTTGAATTTAGAACTTTTTTGATGCCAAAGTTTAGTACTAGTTTTGTACCGTTTTGTACCCGTACCCGTTTTGAGTAATTAGCATATCAACGTGGTGACTCCAGGTTAATGCTGTTGTACCACTTTTGAATTTTTTTTATACCAAAGTTTTGTACTAGTTTTGTACCATTTTGTACCCGTACCCATTTTGAGTAATTAGCATATCAAAGTGGTGACTCTAGGTTAATGCAGTTGTACCACTTTTGAATTTTGAACTTTTTTTGATGCCAAAGTTTTGTATCCATACCCATTTTGAGTAATTAGCATATCAAAGTGGTGACTCAAGGTTAATGCTGTTTTACTACTTTTTAATTTTGAACTTTTTTGATGCCAAAGTTTTGTACTAGTTTTGTACCGTTTTGTACCAGAAAGAAAAAGTGTTGTACCCGTACCCGTTTTGAGTAATTAGCATATCAAATGAGTACTCCACGTACGCCAGGTAAATGCGGTTGTACCCCTTTTGATTTTGAACTTTTTTTGATGCCAAAGTTTTATAATAGTTTTGTACCGTTTTGTACCACAAAGAGAAAATTTTGTACCCGTACCCATTTTGAGTAATTAGCCTATCAAAGTGGTGACTCTAGGTTAATGCAGTTGTACCACTTTTGAATTTTGAACTTTTTTTGATGCCAAAGTTTTGTATCCGTACCCATTTTGAGTAATTAGCCTATCAAAGTGTCACGTGACTCCAGGTTAATGCTGTTGTACCACTATTGAAATTTTTTCAAATAAATATCTGGTGAGGGTAGTGATAAATAATAATGTACACTTATTTATCAGAGAAAAATTTATTTAAGGTAAAATTAGAGATAACTTATTTTTGAAGGTTTTGTCACTAACTATAATAAATAACCTATACGATTTTGTTGTACCATTTATTTGAGTTTATTAGTAAGCAGGTAAAATAAAAAATAACTAAAATTTAATGTGCTAAATTTGGCCACTGTGCTTTGGCTAATTTTTAAAATTTAAAGGCTAAGGAGGCAATAACATATTTTAAAAGCGGTTTCATTTCTAAGACTAGGGCAATTTTGACTATAAATATATCTGTTATTTTTATTACTGATATCACCACGTCATACTACCTGTTCATGTTATACGCATATATGATAATCTAATTGGGTGGTAATGAGGAAAGAAGTATTTGAGAGGTTATCTACCAGCATTTTTATTTTGGAAGATGGGGAAACAATTTAGGAAAAACTACCCTCAATAGACTCGACCAGGATTTGCACCCCAAGTGCTCCGCTATCAGCAGGCCAATTTAACACTAGTGACACCTTAGACCACTCAGCCACTGAAGTGGGTATCTGTTATTTAATACAGTGTTTACAGTTTTCAAACATCTATAGGATTTACACAATTTTCCAGAAATAAATGTTTTTGGGAATAATTTTTTATCCTATTGGTAGAGTTTAACTTGAGTAATATCTCCATGGTGTCAGCCTGCAAGCAGGCTATACCAATCGAGAGGCTGCCGTATGTTGGCAAAGATAGGGCCAACATTTTCAAGCTGGGGGGTGCCATGTGGTTAGCACAACGAGCCCTCCAGACTTCTATCTCAGTTTTCTAGACTGAAGCGCTATTATTCATTCAATTATCTCCTCATTTGTCCTCACGAGGTTGATTTTGGTTCCGTTTCAGACCCACTGCTTCACAGACACAATTAGGGGCACTGGGGATCGAACTTGGGACTTCAGTATCTGAAGCCAGTAAATCTGACCACTATACAACAGAGGCGGTCGGGTATCAACTACTTACTTGCTTTATGGCATAGGGAACACAAAAGTTCATTAACTCTAATGGTTTTAAATATATTTTACTTATCATCGGCTTCATGTCGTGGTCAATATTGCTAAAGTGCTATGACTGAGCACTGAGTGCGTAAATTAATCAGCTCAATAACTTGACTAGTTCGATTCCCTGTTAGGTTGAAATTACTTAGTACTAGCGTGATACGAACTCGGCCAAGGCACAAGAGATTTTGAACATACAATAAGTGCGTTACAGAGTGTTAGTAACATTTACTTTCAGCTAAGAGCTTTTCTTTAAAAAAAAAAGTACTTGAAATATCAGAATAATCGCTGCATTGTTATATAGAAATATTTATTTGTATCTTAATTTTGATATTATTTCTACAGTAAATAAAATAGTATCGCTACTCATCCATTGTACTCAAATTAGTAGATACAGATAGCCTAAGCGCCAGTAATATGCATACCATTAAAAAAACTTACCCTTTACTACAAGGAGTTAAATAATCAATTATATCTTTGATTTTCTTTGTGCGCCCTTTCTTCATAAACTTGTTATTCACAAGGATATAAAATAATATTTTGTAAATACTTCTCAACCTCAAAATTTATACAATCCATTGGATTTTGTTCGAAAGCAAAAAGGTCACATATTGTTAATTATATAAAAAGTAATCACCGTGGGTACTTATTGTTCGGGATTCGATACATTTCTTCCGAAACGAGCGCACAAACTGCGAGAATGCAACAGGTTCAAATTAAAAGTAATCACATTTAACACGCTAATAAAATAAAATTAACATTTTCACATCTTGACTACCAAAAACTTTGTTCATTAACTTTTTGAAAAATAACTTATTCCAAAGTCCAATGAGAGTCAAATCCTAGACCGTAAAATAAAAACTAGTATATAAAATTATACTGAGAACGTCTCCAAATTACATTTAGACCAAATTTTATTTAAAATAACTATGTTTGATATGAGCAGGAATGTTTATTTTTATTTATTATAATAGTGGATTAAAAATTCAATGTACAGTAGTTTTCATTTACTTTGAATATTAACTCTTATTATTACAACGTGTAGTGCTAAAGAATGAAAAAACCCAAGAAAGAATATAAGATAAGTGTGAAGAATTTTACATGTTTTACTGTCTCAGGTAAATAAGGGCCAATGTCATAAAACTTTGTGTATGGAGAAGCATGTGGCTTTTTCTTTGAAAATAATGTATCACTAGAGTAATACTCTCATTGAAGTAAGTAGGGACAAACTATATTTATTCACACAGCAGGAAGACTTTGTGAGTATTTTAGTTACTGAATATATTAAGATGTTTAGTTGTTTATATTTAATTACGCAAATTTTCATAATTTGACATTGGCCCTTCTTATCCTAACGTACATGGTATTAATGTTTCTTTAACTCAAGAAGATCACAGAGATTAGATTAACCCTCCATTGCCGCCTGCATTCCGATACAGCAGGTTAGCCAACGCTTGCAAAATGATACTAGCTTGTAAATGGGTAATGATCATACTAACGGCACCTATTATCAGCTATGACAACTAGTTGCAGAAGGAAAAGTTGTATTTAAAACCATGTATTTTAACTAGAGAGTCGACTTGGGAGTCGTTAAAGATCAATATCGTCGTGATTATTGAAGCTAACCCAAATTAAAAAATATGTCTAAAAAGAAAAAGAAATTATTCATTAAATAGTATGTTATAAACAAACACTCTAGCTTAATTGTACAAAGAAAATAAATAAATCCATTAATAATTTTTGTTTTCCCATTTAAAATGCATTGAAATGGAAACATTTTAATGAAAATATTTCAATAACTATTTTTAGCATGGTTTGAAAATTCCATAAGAATTATGAAAGATGCCCAGATATGTTACTAAAATAAATAAAAAACAACAATGTTGAATTATTAAATATATTTTGTTTTAAATTCTTTTGTTTAGAACCGTGCATTTATGGGTAGGCAGGGCCTTAAGACTGGTTGGCCTTCTCTTTCGTATAATCTCCTGCAGAGTGGTTCTCTTTTAATTGACTCCTCTTGTAACTTCCTCTTTTGTCACCCAATCTGTCCAATCTATCCTCTACTCTCCATCAATACCACATCTCGAGGAATTCCCAATATTTCTTCTCCTTTCGTCTCAGGGTCCATGTTTGAGCTCCAGTCAAGACGATATGATGCACTTCACTAGTTTATTCTTCATCTTCAGGCATACTTTTCTAGTCAAGTTTCTGGTATGATATGATGGAGGACTCAATATGGACAAGACAACGGACCTGCCGAAAGACAGAACATATTATATATACAAATAAAATCGCCATAGATATAACTAAAATCTTCGTATATAATATTTGTGTATACTTCTTAATCAAACGCTATTTTAATATATTTCATACCATAAAATAAAGGTAATAGATATTTAATATTTAGTATCAGTCTTGATCCAAGACTGCTGAGAGTACCTATTTTAAATAAGAAGAGACAAACAGAACTGTTTATTTGAAACAAGAAAAGGCAGGACTACTGGTGTGTCTGTGTCCTAGCAACCAGTTTGTAGCCTAGTTGGCGCGGTCCAGGTCTAACTACCAGTCAGGATATCTAGTTCTGATGACGGTGTTTCGTTCTAGGAGTGAGTCACCCTGTTCCTTCACACGACGCCAACATCAAAGAGTGGCTTGTTCACGTTTCATGATATAATTACGTCATTACGTGGTGCTCAATTAGCCTCGTTAAAGGGGGGGAGGGGGTTCCGATTCCCGAGATACCCGAGAGGGTAAACTGCCAGGCGATATATGGGGTGTGGGGGTGGAAAGAACAGAACTTCGTTAAGTAAAAATTTCATTCTTTGTTCAACTTTAGCTTTCAAAGTTTGTCAGCTACTAGGTTAGTATCCTCAAACGAAAACTTGTCCAAAACTTGCACAACTTTGTGGCTAATCTTTTGTCACAGACTTCTATGTAATTGTATCTTAAGAGGATATCTTAATTATTATACACAATATAATTATATTCACTAGAGTGTTTTAAACTACCCTATTAATTAACTATTAAAACTATTCGTCACTAATACATTAAAAGATAATCTAAAGCTAGTCTAACGCGCTACTCTTGCAGTGGACTAGACTGCCGATGACGGGGACACCGAGGCTAGAATCTCGGTCTGGTGTATTGAGAGTGTATTTTACAAAATTGTTTTCCACCCACCCTCCATGAAAATGTGGATACACTTCCTTTAATATAATCTACCTTATCCCTAAAACCATCAGCGTAGTAAATACATAAGCGTAAGTTATAATCCGAACAAGTAGTAGGTTAAGACGCGGCTATTACAGTCCAACAATGTTTGAAGAGAAGTATACTCTGATAACAAAAACATAGACCAAGCTACGAATAAAAGTGGGTTTTTGTTGCGGGTAGGAGAATGGGATTGAGGGGGACAGGGTGGAAAGTGCTTTCAAGACGATTTTAAAAACAATTAATATGAAATTTTATTTTCTAGCGATCCCTCGGAGGCATGAATGACTGAAACCACGGAGAGAAAATAGCACTCAAGATGTTGATATAGGTATATAGAAGTTTGATGACGGTTTTATGGTTCACTTTGTCCAGGCTGTGTTAATTACGTTACTGTTCCATCAAGTGAGGAAAGAAAGGTAATTTCTGGATATTGAGTAGTGTTATTAATAACATCTGCGGCCCTTAGAAACAGAATCATAATCTCTGCTCCAATAAGTATGTGTTTGTAGATATTATTTGATTCATTTTCAACCACATTTTATAAATTTAGACTCCTCTTATCACAAATCATTATTAAAAATACTTATTTCGGTCATAACCCCGATAGTATTCAAGAAAAATGGGCCAAGAAAGTTGAGATAAAGTTGAGTTATTCTGATTGGCGTTTATAAGTAAACGTATAATATTAAATTTACTGAATTTGATCTGCTTATAGGCAGAATGCTCCCAATATAAATTCACGGGTAAATTAGAAGATAAAACCTTGAGTTTTTACAATTATTTCATAATGTTAAATATCTTATACATACAAATGACGGTGTAGCGTGCAAAAACAATACAATATGATCGGAGGACCCCTTGAGATGATGGTATTGCGCATCTGGGCTAAATTAACCGTAGCCCAGTGGTGAAAAGTTCGCCAGTACTAATGTACCATTTCACGGGGGCATCCGAATGTACTAATAGTACATCCTTTCCGTGGAGAGACTTTTTAGTTTCCATGTCCCGATGAGACGAGATGATGGATGGTGTATAACCAGTGGAAACATTTACAATCTGACTCAAACCTAACTAACCAAACCCTGGTGACCTTTGGGGTGATTTCCCTTTCGGGAAAAATACTCAAGGTAGCAGCCAGGAATAGATCCCGGGACCCATGTACTCGTATCCAGGTGCACTGACCACTACAGCGCGGGGCTGGTTGCCTTTGAAATAAACAAGGGGTATGAGGAAAACTATAACCTCTATCTCGTAACTCCTGTTCGTGCTGTGCATAAATAAGAGTGGAGTAAGGTTTCGTGAAGAACGTGTTCCGGGAACACCTACCGGAGCCCGGAGTTACTACCGCTCGCAGAAAATAGAACTAGTTCACGATACTACTTTAAAAGTGATACAATGAAAGTCCACGTTCCTAATGCCATAGTCAGTTAGTAGTTAGTAAAATATCGCTACAATAATGTAATGAAATGATCACTGAGGCATATCAAAGAGTGGATATAATATGTGCTACATCGGCGTTTAAGTAAATATTTAAAATAAACCATACCTTAAATGTAAAGCCAACATATGTCGTACTATTTTAACACGAGTTACTTTTTTTTACCTTCACATTTTTAAGCAAAGTATTCAAATTTAATTTTTTTTAACATTTGTTATTTACAATCTAATATGTATATATTTTAGTTTCGCGTCTTAGTGCCCATTAGGGCTATACACTTATATACTAACTACACCAATAGAGGAGAAAGGTTATATTTAGAGGAAACGTAATGATATTTGCCTAGAGGGAGGGTGAAAAACAATTTTGGTAAAACAACCCTCAGTACACCTGACAAAGATTCGAACCTTGATCTCCCTCTCACCAGCAGTCCAGTCTACTGTGAGAGTAGCGCCTTAGACCATACGGACACCAAAGTGGGTTGTATTCTAGTTGATTAACATGTGTTATTGTCAAATATGTTACTGTCGTAATTAGAAGTAAGACGTGTTACTTTCCACTGCACTGACTTTATCGCTCATTACCCTAAAAATTGAGACATATACTTAAAACTTGTAATATATGTGAAACGAATTAATTTATATTGTTGCAGAAACATAATAGAAAAAAGAGCATCTAATTCCAGCAAAATAATATACATCGAGAAAAACATCACTTCACTGTGATACTCATATTCTACACAACCCTTTGATAACAGCAAGAATGTGGGGAATGCCAGGCCTCCACCGTGGTTCGGATTCCACGTTAAACTGTAGGTCCTTCATTTCATCTTACAATCACCCTACCATTACACATTAGCGTAAGAGCGTATAACCCGAACGGGTAGTAAGACGCGGTGCTAATAATAATGATAATAATAATAATAATAGATAACAGCAAATATCTACGTGGTGCAACGTGCTTCTGTCTCTCTCTATCAGCCACCCAGGCAAAGTCTTCTTCTCGGGGCAAGAGGGAGAGGAGGGATGAATGGATCCCGTTACTCGAACATTCTAGAAGCCACATATTTGTAAACAAACCTTTTTGCAAGGGCGGGTGTCGTCACAGAGCAGTCAGGACCCGAGTTAGTCACGAGAGAACATGTGTTTTATTAATCGCTGAATCTGAGTCAGGACCATAATTATTCCACGTCGGGTCAATAGATCGGACAAATCCTGATCCAATCACATTTTATTCCTCCCAGTTCCTAACAAGTGAAATAGCGGCGCGTGTGATATCGGCCAGCATATTCACTCTGTTCAATACAGCAATAACCCTGAGTAAATAATTCATTAAAATTACATAAGAGACTTCAATAATAGCCTGTTAATAGGTCAAACTAGCCTAATCACTATAATTAATATCAACACGCAAGAGTGGTGACAAAGTTCCATAATAGACTATCCCCGCAAGTAGTGAGTCCGTGTCACTAAAAATATGTCACCCTCCACGGGGCATGAACTGTAGACCTTGTCATTACAATCCCCCCTCCATCCCCTAGAATGTAATCTAAAAGACTATACTTATAGCTTGAAAACTATTGGTTATATAAAAATATTTTTCAAACAAAAGTATATTTTTATTTTTGATGGCCTTAAAACTTTGCAAGTATAAGTTATTTCGTATCTCAAATAACTCCAGAAATACTGTATTATCAAAATTAGTGACATAATTTGTAATGTACCTTCAAAATCATTCTCTTGTAAAAAAATATACATATGTGTCATTTTGTTTAAAATATTACAAAATGCTTAGATAAATAATTTAATTATAAATCGCTAGAGCCGATTTCAAGGATATCAATTTTCTTTTCTCTTCGCCCTTAAGTAAGCTACCCTTAATTTTAGGATTGGATACATTATTCTAGAAACCACTTTGAGGAACCTTATTTCAAGTGGCTACACACCGAGGAAATAGACAAACATTGCTAGTAGCCAAATGTTAATAACAAATATGCTACTGAACAATTTTTTAACTGTTTTGGTGAATGTTTATAACTATGTTTTCGACAAAAACGTTGGTAGTATGTCAAGAACAATTTGAAACGTCGAAATTATGAGTGGATAGCAAAGTTATTGAAACTTGTATATTAACAAGTTATTATTATTATTATTATTATTATTAGCACCGCGTCTTACTACCCGTTCGGGTTATACGCACTTACGCTAATGTGTAATGGTAGGGTGATTGTGAGATGAAATGAACGACCTACAGTTTAACGTGGAATCCGAACCACGGTGGAGACCTGGCATTCCTCACATTCACAAGATGTCTTGTCAGAGGTGAAGGAAGGGTTTGGTAATCAGATAAATCTTTGCCGGGACCGAGGATTGAACCCCGGCCGCCAGCATAGAAGTCTGACACCTTACCCCTAGACCACCAGGTCACCCTGTTAATTAACAAGTTAATAGCCGAGAGAATTTTCGGTAATAACATGTTATTGTCAGCTTGTCCAGTTCGAGTCACAGGAAGAGATGGCTATTGTTGAAGCTTGTGTAGTGATTATTGGCGCAGGAAGACAGAAAAATAGGAAAAGGATGTGGGTTTGTCCATACCTTCAAAGTAAGGACAAGCTAAGTGGAAATTATCTCATATGTGACGTGAAAAACGACGGAGGAAAACTTGAAATTGGTGATTTATCAAGTATTGACAGTTTCAAAGGTTTTTTGCGAATGCCAAGTAGTGATTGTGAGTACCTTGTGAACCTTATAGGTCCAAAAATGTCACAAGACCAACTACAGACAAGCCATTTCAGTCCCTGAAAGGCCTGCTCTTCCCTGCGCTCTATAGCTACCGGTGACAGTTGTGAAAGCTTAATGTTATTGTTTCGTAAAGTATGATCATCACAAGGGGAACTATTCCCAGAACTGCATGCGCGCTTCCTTTTGGTAGGTGACTTGAATAACTTGTTCAGCTGCTTCATCTGCCGAGTCATCTGAAGCAACATTCTGGTTCATGATCTCCTCTGTCTCTTCAACAGAGTTGCCAACAGTAATAACTTGCTAGTGATATTGTCCTTTGATCAGGACAACCTCCAGAACGGTCGCGAAATTTCTCTTACCAACAATGTTATCGACATGTTAATGGAAAAAATAACAAATGTTGAAAGAAAATGTCACTGACAAAAGTTAAACGCAAAATGTTATTAATATTCTTAGTGACTTTTAACAATGTTAGTAACAAATGCCATCAACAGTGTTTGTTGACAAAGGTTAATAACATATTTAAAATGTGTCAAAAACATTGTTAATAACACGTGTTTTCAACAGTGTTACCTCCGGTGAAATGCAGCCTTTGGATATAAGTTTTAGACCAATCAGTAAAAGGGTTTTCGTTCTAGCCGGGACGCAGATAGACGGACACACAGACATACAAACGGCATCGAAAAGTATTTTTTGTTTTGTTTCAGGGGGTCAAAAAAGTGGACACTTATCAAAATATTGAGTTTGTTTTTTTTTTTAGGGGTTGGAGGAAATTAACATGTTAGTAAGAATGTTATTGTTAGCAACATTAGTTTAGATCGCTATTGCTAAAAAAACAATGTTTTATTAACTGTGATTGGTATATATAAGATTAGTTCAGTATCTGTGATTTAGAGATAATATAGACACAAACTGTTCCCTCTAACTCGGTTCTGTTGAAAGATCTCCACCGTATTTGTTGAGCACAAAGTTTGCTCCTCACTGTAGTAAAGGAAGCTCCTGATTTATCCGTGGCAGGGCCCGGAGGACAAGGAGGATGAAGCTATGAATGGCTGATGTGATGCATAGCTATATCTTGCCCCTGGGGTGGACGCAACCAGCTCCTCTTATGGCCTCGACAGATAACTCATCGCACGGACAAAAAACTACGTCTTTCATTGTTCTTTTATCTAGGCGGGTCACCCCCTTTTCGTGTGCCTTCTTACAAAACATAGTTTGCATGGATGGCTTTTGAGTAAAGATATATAATATTTTATGAGAAACTTAGATATTTATTACAAAGCCCTCACTGTCATTTTCAGATAGCAAACATGGCGACCCCACAGAACTAGGTTGGATTTGATTTATACATTTATACATAGTCTTCAATGGTAACCTCTTTAAGTTTCTAGAAACGTCAAGTGGAGGAGGATATTAAAAATATAGGTCTTGTTTGATTTTATCTCCGGTAAATAATAGTGTGTGAATCGTAATACATAATTAGCATTATTAAGGAACATTTTATATAAATTATGACAACCTTTTTTAAAACAACATAAAACACTTTATCTATCACATTTTAATTGCTAATACTATAATTGTAAGCCTATCCGAGGTTTTGATAACATTAATACTCAAGAGAATTAATAGCTCAGCTTAAGAAACATTTATTTATCTAGATAATTGAAACAATTTCACCAATTTTCCCACTAAAAGGCGTTGAAATACAACACTTCGTGCATAAAAATAGTCGTTAGTGCGGCATGTTGTAATAGAGTCAATTTTGTTAATTTAATTACTACCCGCTTCAGTGGCTGAATGGTCTAAGAAGGCGTAACTCTCGTACTAGATTAGCTTGATAAAGACGGGGAGATTGGAATTCGAATCCCAGTTGGGTCTAAATGTCTTCCCTCTTTTCTCCCAGGCAAATTCTTCCTTTCTCATACCTATACTATTGGAGTAATTATCATGTATCCGTATATAATGAGCAGGTAGTAAGATGCGGTGGTAAAGTTCTTTTTTGAATCATTAAAGATTAAAATTATGTTTTTAAATTCCGCTTAAATTATAATTGCCATCTCAAATATCTGTCGATCTTTGTCTCCATGAGTGCATGTCGTAATTATGTGCATATGGACGTACGGAGGTCTAATAATTGAGAGTAGTTTTAAAAAGCCTTGGTTAGATAAGAACTTCATTACTGACGTTATGTTCACGCAACATACATTTTATTTATTTGAGTTTATTTGAGGTATTTAGCGTTCACTTTCTGAACCAACTTATTACATCAGCACACGACTTATAGAATAACTTAGGACTAGGACAGGCACAACATCCAATCTCCATATTTCACCAATGATAAATATTTTGGCCACACCGAGAATCGATCTCAGGACCGTTATCTCATTTGAAGGACACGCTACCGACTGAGCTAACGTGTCAGACAAGCAACCTAAAGTGATCGTTCCCTGCAATTACTAAATTTGATATTCATTTTGGTTGCATTAATTTAATTACTTAATACCTTATGATTGTCACCAGTTCACTAGTAGGTGAGGTCACACCCGCACATCAATGGGTGTGTCTGGGGGGGGGGGGGGAGACTGGGTACACCCTCCCCCAAATATTCGTACATTAAGAGAAGTCTCTTTCAATATAGAACTTAGTAGAATTATTTATTCAAGCTATCTACATAAAGGTCGGTATTGACCAATTATTCTTTAGCGATAAAAACCCGTAGCACAACTTCCTTCGGAATGGAAGTAAGACCATTAGTTCCATGTCGATTGTGGCGTATAAAAGAACGCTGGAAGGTATGTGAAAATACCTTTCCCGCAAAATTGGTAAAACCTTTCGCTGTTGCTTATAGAAATTATCGTCGGTTTAGAAAGTGCACGTTAAAAATCTTAAATAAAAAAGTGTTAAACTACAATATTTAGGTTATTTTACAAACGCATTGTATGTCCGTACTAAACAAATTGAATTAGTTTCATTTTTGCGAACAGTAGCGCTTTAACCAATTTACATTTATCTAGATAATAAAATAAGAAATAAGCAGGCCTGGATTAGCCACTAAGCAATATTATAAGCACGTGCTTAGGGCACCAAAGTAGGAGGGGGGAGGGGGGGCAAACAGAGTACCAGTACCATCATCTCAATTAATGTTTGCGTTAAAAAATTTCCCCTCATAAGAGTTTTGTTAAATATAGGCTATACATAAAATGGTGGTGGAAATTTGTATTTCTTTCTGTTGCCTTTGTCATAAGTAAGTAACTGGCTTTCATTGATTGCTGCTATTTAGTGTTAAATAAATAAATAATAAAACACAGTTTATATAGTGGTCAGAGCTCCTGGTTACAGATCCAAGAGGTCCCGGGTTCTATTCCCGGCGCTCTCAGAGGGTCTAGGAGGGGGTCAAACTCAGCCTCGTGAGGACAAATGAGGAGATACGTGAATGAGAAAGTAGCTGATTAGATCTAGAAAACTGAGATTCGTGGCCAGAAGGCTCGTTCTCACCACATGGTACCCTCTATCCGCAGTAGTTGGCACTATCTTTACCGGCAGACGGCGGGGCTTGGTTGGTGTAGCTCGTATAGCTGTCCTGTGACCTGTTGGGAAGGATGACCTTGAAAAGAACACAGTTTTTAATTTGTTATTTCACCTTCATCTCTTATTGAGTGTTGTCTGGGCAGCTTAGCAATGGAAGGTGTGAGGAGGATGGAATATTGGGCTGTGCCCAAACCAGACCAGGAAAGAAGGTCAATGAAGTCAATGTTTATTTAAATTATGTGAGTTCAGTTAATTTACCTAAATGGACCAGAACTATAATGTCACAATAGGACTTAGAGCTATACTTTCACGGAACACTTGTATACAACAATTGTATATTGTTCTTTTCGCGAAAAAACACTTGCTCACTTCTTCCATAGGCCTCAGCTTTTATTGAATACAGACTGCGAGTAGGCTTATAACTATACATTTTTCAAATATTGAATACATCCAACTAATAGGTAATATAAAAATAAGTTTGTGTGTTTCTCTTTGACGCCAAAAACACTTCACTAACTTTGCTGACATTTATCAAGGATATTACTAGGACGTGCACTCACCACATCGGCTATCATGAATTAAATTAATCAGCTTGTTTCAAGATGGCGGCTACAAAACACCAAAACTGAATACTTCAGTTATACCAACCTCTTTGTTCTAGGGTCCATCAACAGTAAATATACCTAGAATATATTAACAAATCCATAACAAATATATTTAAAAAGTATCTTATTAAAAAAGGTATTGTCAAATTTGTACAAGCCAAGACAGCTTGTTTTGAGTACTAAAAACAAAAACTGTAAGACTCAATATCTAGAGTGTAGTAATTACTGTAGAGTGTCGGTATACGCGAATAATTCTATTATTAGGTCTAAATCGTGAAGGTTGAGTAAGTTTTTCTAAGCTAGTTAAAATATTATTGCAATTAGAACAAATAGTAGCAAAATGGTTGACTGGCTTATTTACACGATGTCACAGAACGAAAGGTTAAGGGAAAGAGAAAAACTTAAGATGGAGGATTAAAATATTGGACGAGTCGAAGAAAATAAGAAAATTCTGGGAGCTGGAGGAGGAAACAGAGGACAGGCCGAAATGGTGACTTAAGTTCACTGACAGAAGGAATGGACCTGTCGTAAGACAGAACACCTAATAGTAGGCTAATTCATCCCCATATTTCTGTTACTCTACAAATCAAAGAGATTGAAATACCAGTAATTGTTATGTTCTAATCCCTACGTTATCATTTCGGGAGCTCACAGGTATAAGAATATGAGGAAATAAGTCCTAGGTTTTACTTATTTACTGTACATCTTAAGTTAAGCTTCCAATTACCTAGATAACCTAGCAATCCCGTAACTCTGTGGAGTTATGCGAGAAGGGACTAACCCTCATGTAACAGTTCGATCACTATACTCTCTCTCTACATGCTGACACATAATATCATACCAATTCAGTTGTTTACACTTTGCAAGGAACGCGAAAAAAATAATATATATACATATTTCACGTTCTTTACATTTTTATTTTTATTTAATTATTTAGCACCGCGTCTTAATACCCATTCGGGTTATACGCTTAAGTACTAATTATTCTAATGGGCTAGGAATTGGGAAGGTTGAATTTAGAGGAAGTGAGCCCGCACTTGCATGGAGAGACAGTGGAAAACCATTTAGTAAAACCACTTCACTTAACCCAACCGAGATTCAAATCTCAATCACCCCATCCTCGGTAGTTTAGCTCCACATGAGACTAGCACGTTAGCTAACTACGCCAGTGAGGCGGGTTCCCTTAAATATACATGTAAATAATGCGTGTCTGGATGACATCACTCGTAGTCCAATAGTAGAAAGATTAGTTACGTTATCCAGGGGACATCCGAATGTACTAATAGTACATCCTTTCCGTGGAGACTCTTTCCATGTCCCTATGAGATTAGATTAGGGTTAGAGTGTGTTTGAGGGGGATAGTGAGTCTGAGGGGAATAGTGAGTATGAGGGGGATAGTGAGTATGAGGGGAATAGTGAGTATGAGGGGGATAGTGAGTATGAGGGGGATAGTGAGTATGAGGGGAATAGTGAGTATGAGGGGAATAGTGAGTATGAGGGGGATAGTGAGTATGAGGGGAATAGTGAGTATGAGGGGGATAGTGAGTATGAGGGGGATAGTGAGTATGAGGGGGATAGTGAGTATGAGGGGAATAGTGAGTATGAGGGGAATAGTGAGTATGAGGGTGATAGTGAGTCTGAGGGGAATAGTGAGTATGAGGGGAATAGTGAGTATGAGGGGAATAGTGAGTATGAGGGGGATAGTGAGTATGAGGGGATAGTGAGTATGAGGGGAATAGTGAGTATGAGGGGGATAATGAGTATGAGGGAATAGTGAGTATGAGGGGAATAGTGAGTATGAGGGGGATAGTGAGTATGAGGGGAATAGTGAGTATGAGGGGGATAGTGAGTATGAGGGGGATAGTGAGTATGAGGGGGATAGTGAGTATGAGGGGGATAGTGAGTATGAGGGGGATAGTGAGTATGAGGGGATAGTGGTATGAGGGGAATAGTGAGTATGAGGGGGATAGTGAGTATGAGGGGGATAGTGAGTATGAGGGGGATAGTGAGTATGAGGGGAATATTTGAGTATGAGGGGAATAGTGAGTATGAGGGTGTAGTGAGTCTGAGGGGAATAGTGAGTATGAGGGGAATAGTGAGTATGAGGGGGATAGTGAGTATGAGGGAATAGTGAGTATGAGGGGGATAGTGAGTATGAGGGGATAGTGAGTATGAGGGGAATAGTGAGTATGAGGGGGATAGTGAGTATGAGGGGGATAGTGAGTATGAGGGGGATAGTGAGTATGAGGGGAATAGTGAGTATGAGGGGGATAGTGAGTATGAGGGGGATAGTGAGTATGAGGGGAATAGTGAGTATGAGGGGAATAGTGAGTATGAGGGGGATAGTGAGTATGAGGGGAATAGTGAGTATGAGGGGGATAATGAGTATGAGGGTGTGGAATTAGGTTAAACACTTGAACCTAAATTAAGTCTAATCAACCAAACTTTGGTGACCTTTTGGGTAAATTCCCTTCAGGAAAAATACCCAAGGTACCAGCCTGGAGTCGAACCAAGGACTCATAGACTCGTATCCAGGTACATTGATCATAAACCATGGGGCCTGTTACGAACGTGATGGTAAAATCTTGATTAATAACAATGTAATTACATATTTTTTGTTTCCTGATTTATGAAACATGATTTTTCTATGTCTTTTATTGTTGATAACAGAATTAAAAATATAATCTTGTATCAACCCCAGATTAAAATAAATAAATCAAAAAGCTGTTTTTAATAAAGTATATCACTAGTGTTTATAATTCTTTCCTGCCAATTTTTGTCCCCCTTCATAATCTAATTTTTTAATTTATATAATTTATATCAAAAATTAAAATATTTCACTTCTTTGCTATATTTTCTATGTACATGTCAAAGGTAAAAAACTAATATATTTATTTTATATTGATGATGTTTTCAGGTAGTGAGTCAGATTATGATTAAGGCGATTGGTCCTTTCCATTTAACGTGGAAATGCAGAGCCGTGGGAACAAACAGTTATCTTTAAGAATCTTTATTGTTTTGCAATTTTCTTTTCGAAAACGGTTTGTTCAAGAATAGAATCGTGTTGATTAAACTATACTTTTATATACACATCTACTCTCCAATCATTTTAACAGTGATCTAATATCAATAATTTTGACATTTTTTAATAAATCTTGCTGTCTGAATAACAAAAAATAAGAAAATGTAACACCTAATAAACAATTATACATTATCTTAGAAGAGGTGTTGAAAATATAGCTATAAAAATTTCACTTGTTCTCAAGAAAAGTGATATTTACAAACGTATGACTTTTCTGCAAGACCTGTCCGATAGCTAAGGTTTCCGTCATCCATCTGTTCTTGTTGGTGCGGAAGGATACTTTGGTGGTTGTGAGGCCATGCCATGCCTTTCACCCTCCCGCCAACCATCCCACAAAATAAATTTTAGACTTACATTCGACAGGGCCAAGGGCATTAAAGCTATTTTAGAGAAACTAAACAGAACTAAACATTGTCAAACAAGTAATTTTTCAAATGATTTATTAAAGTGTTCATTAACTATATGAAACGTATTATACAATATACTACTAACTGTAAGGAGTTGGAGAAACTTTGTCTTTGCCTTTTACCATCAGCCTGGCAATAAAAATAGGTCTTAGAACTGCTGTGGCCATCCACCAACTTGTAGTGCGTGGCCTTACTAAAACAGTTTGTTTCAACAATTCAATGTGCTCACATCAGTGGTTGGCTGATTACTGTCTTCCATTATACCTCGAAAGTGTGAATATGATGTGGACATATTTGATTACACGTGTGGTAGCTATATTATAGAATCTAATCGCAAGACTATAACACCATTGATCAAGAAATGATATAAGCTGTACTTTGGGTGCGACATAGGTAACCAGGATATATTGTTGGCTCCTCACATTGTTTGTAGCAACTGTGCAATGTGTTTGAGAGGATGGTTGAAAGGCTCTCGGCCAACAGACCAGTGTTTCACATTACTTTCAGTCATAAACCACCCGAAACATGGAACATTGTTGATTACAACAATAGGGACGTGCAGGTCTCTGTGGAAAATGACATAAACGTTCCTGGATTTCAGCCCTAGACATCAAATGAACTACATATTATTTCTCAGGTTGAGCTCAATGACTTAGTAAGAGACTTGAACGTATTTAAAAGTTAAGCTGAATTGTAAGGATCAATAAGGCTGGAACCTGCAGCAGAAGAATACAAATGTTTAATTATTTCGCTATCGGAAAAACGTAATTGTTCAATATGTTGCTTCATCTGGTGTTGTGGTTTACTGTGCGGTCATGGCTGCAATATGACAAGATCACAATATAAATGAGTGGTGACTTTTCATTAGTTCATCAAAGCATAGTAAAGAAGTTCTTCTTCACAATGGTAACAAACATTCCTTCACACCAATTGCTTACGCATTTCTCATGAAGGAAGCTTAAGAAACCATGAGAAACCTACTTTACAAAATAAGCTACAAGAAGCGCTCTTGGAAAATATGTGGTGTCTTAAAAGTTATAGCAATATTGTTAGGCATGCAATTAGGATATAAAAAGAATTGCGGCTTTATTTGTGAATGGGATAACAGAGTCAAGTGCACGCACCAATCAGCGAAACTTTGGAATACACGTCAGAAACTGACCCCAGGGGTAGTAAATGGTACAAACGACCAATTTCGCTGATCCTACAAGAGTAATCTTGCCACCACTTTATATAAAACGTAGTTTAGTAAAAAAAACTTTGTCAAAGCTATGAAGAAAGATAACTAATTTTTTAAAATATAATATGTAGCAGGGAAAGTGGAGTGTCACAATGCTGGCAGATTACTGCCAGAGTCTTATCAGGGAAAGTGGAATGTCACCATTCTGGCAGATTACTGCCAGAGTCTTAACAGGAAAAGTGGAGTGTCACCATGCTGGCAGATTACTGCCAGAGTCTTAACAGGGAAAGTGGAGTGTCACCATGCTGGCAGATTACTGCCAGAGTCTTAACAGGGAAAGTGGAGTGTCACCATGCTGGCAGATTACTGCCAGAGTCTTAACAGGGAAAGTGGAGTGTCACCATGCTGGCAGATTACTGCCAGAGTCTTAACAGGGAAAGTGGAGTGTCACCATGCTGGCAGATTACTGCCAGAGTCTTAACAGGGAAAGTGAGTGTCATCATGCTGGCAGATTACTGCCAGAGTCTTAACAGGGAAAGTGGAGTGTCACCATGCTGGCAGATTACTGCCAGAGTCTTATCAGGGAAATTGGAGTGTCACCATGCTGGCAGATTACTGCCAGAGTCTTAACAGGGAAAGTGGAGTGTCACCATGCTGGCAGATTACTGCCAGAGTCTTAACAGGAAAGTGGAGTGTCACCATGCTGGCAGATTACTGCCAGAGTCTTATCAGGGAAAGTGGATTGTCAACATGCTGGCAGATTACTGCCAGAGTCTTATCAGGGAAATTGGAGTGTCACCATGCTGGCAGATACTGCCAGAGTCTTATCAGGGAAAGTGGAGTGTCACCATGCTGGCAGATTACTGCCAGAGTCTATCAGGATGTGCGCAGAATAATTACAAATTGAAGTATCGGCTAAATTAAAGAGTTCGCAATTAATAAAGAAATATTGTTTCAGATGTGAATAAAAATTATGAGTTTTTTGAACTGCGTATTTATTAATAACTTAGGATGAAATAAATATTCTGAAGACATTTTTCTAAACAGCATAAAAATACAGTTCAAGGAGCTGTATCATACTAAGGAAACAATTCTAAAAATGGTAAAAAGGTAAAACAGTGTTATTTGTGTAAGAGAATCTATGGCCGTATAAATCTTGTTAATTATGATGACTTCTTGGAATGTACACTGTGCTAATATAGGTCACTGTAAATGCTCGAATGTTAGTAAAACCTATAACTTAGTGGTGAATCCAAACATCGCCCAAGTCCGAGATACCTTATAACATGTCTACATTTTGAGATTCTACTTACAAGATCCCATTGGTAGATCTTAGCATTTACCAACATGTCTTGGTAAAAGAAAATATAATAATACGTTTAATTAATTAAGATAATACTTATGATTACTTTTCCAAGCTATATCGGTAAATGCTTGTATTTACTGATGTGACAAGCTCAAAATGTAAAAATTTTACCTGATATTTAGAAATTATACCCCCCGATACTTGTAATGTATGGATTTAACAGTAAATTTTAAGCATTAATAATTTTATAGCTTTTAGAGTAATATATAAAGCTTCTATGTTTATACATATAATTAAATGTCAGGTTGTCTGATAAATGCAGAACACTTTGCAGATGAAGTGAAACAGCCGTCTTGCGCCATCAGCTACCGTTCATTTCGGTATCTAGGAAGACTTTCTTCCTCACGATGAGATGGATTTATCTTTAAAGTGTTTAGAGGCTATCAACACTTCGTATACAAGTACTAGCAAAGCTCTTGCATTACTCATTAGATGCCAAATAAAATTAGGCCTACTTGATGAGCCCTCCTCTTCATTGACAATACAGTGTATGAGTATTGTCTTGATTTAAAAGAAGAGTGGTGTGAATATTGTGGAAAGCTTTCAGGTCAATACAAAGTAACTCAGAGTAAGATCTGTTGTCGTGGTAGCTAATTTCCAACAAATGATCCATCATATTGCTATCTGTTCCATTGATTAACTCCGTGGCATGTAATTAATATTGATATTATATTGAAATTTTCTTGTTTACAGAAAAGAAGGAATTGCTTCAATTCAAGTAAGCCTATGTTATGTAAGTTGATCTGGTATCTTATCATTTACAAAAAATTTAATTTTTCAGCTACGAAATGCTCTTTACTTACGCTATATAATAGATTTTTCTACATCAATTACTGTTTAGAGTTTGTGGCCCAGGTAAGTTTTTTATTCAAGCCGTACGTTTTCCTCTACCGGCTGGCTAAGCCTGTCTCAGCTTCATATGTCTTATTATCTAACAAGACTAGGACAGGCACAACAACCAGTCCCCGGCCGTTAATTCATCAATGTAAATGGGTAACCCGCATTTCAGTAATTATAAATTTTTCAGCTATGCCGGGAAGAGAACCCTGGATCCTTATATCAGTATACAGACACGCTACATACTGAACTAAGGTGTTAGTTGCTATAATATATATTACTGTTTTATAAATTGGTCACACTTAGTTTCCTTAATATAAAACACACTTTCTTCTTCTTATTATTATTCCTAGAACACATTAATATTATTTGCAGAACTTCACGATCAACCACTTACAAAATACCAAAATAGGCCTTCATTGTAAGCAAATATGTAACACAGAAAAAGTTTAGATATTTTAGAAACCGAATGTTTAAACTCAACCTTATTTCTTTAATGAGAAAAGCCATCATTTGTGCCATGATAAAAAATGATTGGCGAAATCAGAAGGTTTGTTTGTAACCAAGAATCTCACACTTTGTTTAATAGGAAACAGTTAATAACGTACAGGGAAATTTTAAGTTGTTACAAAACTATATATCACAGTACTTTTATCAAAAAGAAACTAAACTTAAATTTGTTTTACACTTCTAATATCGATATTAAAATTATAAAACCATTTAAATGTTTAGCTAATATAAGAGCTTAAGAATACTAGTGACCTAGTCACCCCTTACTCTTGTGGTAGTAGTGAGAAGAGAGTGAGCTTAAGAAGACCTGTGACCTAGTCACTATTTACTCTTGTCGTAGTAGTGAGAAGAGAGTGAGCTTAAAAAGACCTGTGACTTAGTCACCACTCACTCTTGTCGAAGTAGTGAGAATAGAGTTAGCTTAAGAAGACCTGTGACCTAGTCACCCCTTACTCTTGTGGTAGTAGTGAAAAGAGAGTGAGCTTAAGAAGACCTGTGACCTAGTCACCCCTCACTCTTGTCGTAGTAGTGAGAAGAGAGTGAGCTTAAGAAGACCTGTGACCTAGTCACCACTCACTCTTTTCGTAGTAGTGAGAAGAGAGTGAGCTTAATAAGATCTGTGACCTAGTCCGCATGCTGTCTTGTCGTAGTCGTGAGAAGAGAGTGAGCTTAAGAAGACCTGTGACCTAGTCCCCGTGCAGTCTTGTGGTAGTTGTGAGATGAGAGTGAACTTAAGAAGACCTGTGACATAGTCCCCGTGCAGTCTTGTGGTAGTTGTGAGATGAGAGTGAGCTTAAGAAGACCTGTGACCTAGTCACTATTTACTCTTGTCGTAGTAGTGAGAAGAGAGTGAGCTTAAAAAGACCTGTGACTTAGTCACCACTCACTCTTGTCGAAGTAGTGAGAATAGAGTTAGCTTAAGAAGACCTGTGACCTAGTCACCCCTTACTCTTGTGGTAGTAGTGAAAAGAGAGTGAGCTTAAGAAGACCTGTGACCTAGTCACCACTCACTCTTGTCGTAGTAGTGAGAAGAGAGTGAGCTTAAGAAGACCTGTGACCTAGTCACCACTCACTCTTTTCGTAGTAGTGAGAAGAGAGTGAGCTTAATAAGACCTGTGACCTAGTCCGCATGCTGTCTTGTCGTAGTCGTGAGAAGAGAGTGAGCTTAAGAAGACCTGTGACCTAGTCCCCGTGCAGTCTTGTGGTAGTTGTGAGATGAGAGTGAACTTAAGAAGACCTGTGACATAGTCCCCGTGCAGTTTTGTGGTAGTAGAAAGAAGAGAGTGAGCTTAAGAAGACCTGTGACCTAGTCCGCATGCTGTCTTGTCGTAGTCGTGAGAAGAGAGTGAGCTTAATAAGACCTGTGACCTAGTCCGCATGCTGTCTTGTCGTAGTCGTGAGAAGAGAGTGAGCTTAAGAAGACCTGTGACCTAGTCCCCGTGCAGTCTTGTGGTAGTTGTGAGATGAGAGTGAGCTTAAGAAGACCTGTGACATAGTCCCCGTGCAGTTTTGTGGTAGTTGTGAGATGAGAGTGAACTTAATAAGACCTGTGACCTAGTCCGCATGCTGTCTTGTCGTAGTCGTGAGAAGAGAGTGAGCTTAAGAAGACCTGTGACCTAGTCCCCGTGCAGTCTTGTGGTAGTTGTGAGATGAGAGTGAACTTAAGAAAACCTGTGACCTAGTCCGCATGCTGTCTTGTCGTAGTCGTGAGAAGAGAGTGAGCTTAATAAGACCTGTGACCTAGTCCGCATGCTGTCTTGTGGTAGTCGTGAGAAGAGAGTGAGCTTAAGAAGACCTGTGACCTAGTCCCCGTGCAGTCTTGTGGTAGTTGTGAGATGAGAGTGAGCTTAAGAAGACCTGTGACATAGTCCCGTGCAGTTTTGTGGTAGTAGAAAGAAGAGAGTGAGCTTAATAAGACCTGTGACCTAGTCCGCATGCTGTCTTGTCGTAGTCGTGAGAAGAGAGTGAGCTTAAGAAGACCTGTGACCTAGTCCCCGTGCAGTCTTGTGGTAGTTGTGAGATGAGAGTGAACTTAAGAAAACCTGTGACCTAGTCCGCATGCTGTCTTGTCGTAGTCGTGAGAAGAGAGTGAGCTTAATAAGACCTGTGACCTAGTCCGCATGCTGTCTTGTGGTAGTCGTGAGAAGAGAGTGAGCTTAAGAAGACCTGTGACCTAGTCCCCGTGCAGTCTTGTGGTAGTTGTGAGATGAGAGTGAGCTTAAGAAGACCTGTGACATAGTCCCCGTGCAGTTTTGTGTGGTAGTAGAAAGAAGAGAGTGAGCTTAATAAGACCTGTGACCTAGTCCGCATGCTGTCTTGTCGTAGTCGTGAGAAGAGAGTGAGCTTAAGAAGACCTGTGACCTAGTCCCCGTGCAGTCTTGTGGTAGTTGTGAGATGAGAGTGAACTTAAGAAGACCTGTGACCTAGTCCGCATGCTGTCTTGTCGTAGTCGTGAGAAGAGAGTGAGCTTAAGAAGACCTGTGACCTAGTCCCCGTGCAGTCTTGTGGTAGTTGTGAGATGAGAGTGAACTTAAGAAGACCTGTGACCTAGTCCGCATGCTGTCTTGTCGTAGTCGTGAGAAGAGAGTGAGCTTAAGAAGACCTGTGACCTAGTCCGCATGCTGTCTTGTGGTAGTTGTGAGATGAGAGTGAACTTAAGAAGACCTGTGACATAGTCCCCGTGCAGTCTTGTGGTAGTTGTGAGATGAGAGTGAGCTTAAGAAGACCTGTGACCTAGTCCCCGTGCAGTCTTGTGGTAGTAGAAAGAAGAGAGTGAGCTTAAGAAGACCTGTGACCTAGTCCCCGTGCAGTCTTGTGGTAGTTGTGAGATGAGAGTCAGCTTAAGAATACCTGTGACCTAGTCCGCATGCAGTCTTGTCGTAGTAGTGAGAAGAGAGTTAGCTTAAGAAGACCTGTGACCTAGTCCGCATGCTGTCTTGTGGTAGTTGTGAGATGAGAGTGAACTTAAGAAGACCTGTGACATAGTCCCCGTGCAGTTTTGTGGTAGTAGAAAGAAGAGAGTGAGCTTAAGAAGACCTGTGACCTAGTCCCCGTGCAGTCTTGTGGTAGTTGTGAGATGAGAGTGAACTTAAGAAGACCTGTGACCTAGTCCCCGTGCAGTCTTGTGGTAGTTGTGAGATGAGAGTCAGCTTAAGAATACCTGTGACCTAGTCCGCATGCAGTCTTGTCGTAGTAGTGAGAAGAGAGTTAGCTTAAGAGGACCTGTGACCTAGTCACCCCTTACTCTTGTGGTAGTAGAAGGAAGAGAGTTCCTGTGACCTAGTCACCACTCACTATTATCGTAGTAGTGAGAAGAGAGTGAGCTTAATGTAGTATCCGTGGTACAGCCCCTTCGCCTAAGTTATTCAACATTAGCTGTTGACAATGTCTTTATATTAATTATGCATTAAAACCAAGAAGTCATATAAACACTTAACGTTTTAAACAACGACTGTCCATGAGTGTGGTACGATATGTGACGTACCGAAACATTTCGGAACAGTTTCATCCAGACATTCCATCCATTGCCGGAATACTAAGGCAGTAAAGGGATGTCAAATTACAGATAATACTTACATCATTATACCCCAACCTTATAACTATTTTTATAACTATATCAATATTCATCTTAACTTAACTTGGACATCACAGATGTTAACATGTTTATATATTTAAAGTGTTTTTACTTACATTTTCTAAGCTATCTCACATAAGTGTTTGTATTGAATATTTTTAGTATGTTAGTGAATGTTTAGACTATTTATTAACTCTTATATATTTTTGCTTGAGTTTATGAAGTATTTTTAAGTTTTATTAATGTTTTATATTAATTATACACCAATGTTTTCTTAAATTGTTAATTGTTTTTCAACCTCATATTAAATCTTTTATTAATCTACCTTAAAAACATCGTAACTTTGAGAACCAATTTCCTAGTTAAAAAAATAAATAATCTATTTATTAACTCTAATTTAACTACTTCTTACTTAAGATTTGATAGTTTAGAATGTTTTTTAAAATGAAGCATTATATTCATTAATAATTTGAAACCAATTAATAAATGTATGTTTATACATAAGAGCAAACACGTGTGGAAATACTTATGCATGTAGGGGTGTGAGGGAGTCCCGAGGGGAACGGGGAGATTCTTAGAGTAAGGTTTAAAGGGGTGACCCCCACCCAAATATGCACCTCATAGTCCCAGTGGTTCTGGAGATGCGTCTGATAGAAGGAAGAGAAGGGGTGACCTCTTTTACTTCTGGTAAAAATTGTTGTAATTTTAATAGCGGCCATACATCTTCGGTCAACATATTTCTGCTTTCTCAGCACTGCGTCTTACTACCCGTTCGGGCTATTGGCGTATCACCTAATTACACTAATGGTTATAGAGATTATTAAGGTTATATTTAAAGAAAGTGTACCCGTATTTGCGTGGAGGGAGAGTGGAAAATAGTTTTTGAAAACCCACCCTCAGTAAACCCTGCTAAGATTCGAACCTTGATCTTCCGTCATCGGTAGTCTAGTCCAACACGAGAGTAGCACGTTAGACCACGCGGCCACTAAAACGGGTAATACATTTATATGAAAGTCCTCATTTGTCAATTTAGATTTACAAATAGGTCGATATCTATCGGATCTGACAAGAATAGGCCTACACACCTTCATACTAAAGATATAGAGAGTTTTAAAGCAATAAATATCTTCAGAGCTGAACAAAAAGGCACTCCATTTTTACCCTAAGTGTGTATACAAAAACATCAACAATTCACAACCAGTCTGATTTATGTCTATTTGGATGCTTTGTGTATAATAAAAATCCACTATTTGGAGGATTGTAGTTTAACGTTTTTTTAAGTACTTATTTTATTACCTAAGCTAGTGTAAGATATCCTCCCAAAATACATATTTTTTAAATGTTTAAAATGAAATGTCTATAAAACTTGAGATACATCGTAGTTTATGACGACTCGAATAGTTTCTACATGAAGTGTCATAAGAGTTGCTCATGTGTGGTCTGGTTTAAAAACGTAAATGAAAGAAGAAATCACTATAATAAACACGTAATTAATGTGTGGTCATGGGTAGCGTTATCAAGTGAGCAAGGTCAACATACTAATCATTCCATCAATTCTACTGATATCTGCTTTAAGTAAATAAAAAGATCAAGCCCAAGATTTGAACTAAGGGAACTAAATACAATCATAACCTTTTCAATACTACATCTAGTTTATATCAAACCATATAATTAGATTTATTTTATATACAGATTTGTAATATTTTTATAAACTCGATAGGAAGACTTTATTTTACACAATAAAATGCTATTGCTTGCTTATTATGTGTAACTTACCTTGATATTTAGACATTTTATATAAAAATGTTCTAGTATGAAACCACTTAAATGTGTAATCAAATTTGAAATAATATAGTGTTTGGAATTATTTAATGTTTGTAGCATTGTCCATATATTGAACTGTCCAATTAAATTATCCCCTAGAGATTACAGTATTTTTTTGTTTGCAACTGAATATTTATAGTGAAGTGTTTATTTAATAAGCTATCCGATTAAATCCATCATTAGAGAAATAATATTGAAACGTTTTTGGAATTGAATATGTATAGTGAAGTGTTTATTTAATGAGCTATCCGATTAAATCCATCATTAGAGAAATAATATTGAAACGTTTTTGGAATTGAATATGTATAGTGAAGTGTTTATTTAATGAGCTCTCCGATTAAATCCATCATTAGAGAAATAATATTGAAACGTTTTTGGAATTGAATATGTATAGTGAAGTGTTTATTTAATGAGCTATCCGATTAAATCCATCATTAGAGAAATAATATTGAAACTTTTTTGGAATTGAATATGTATAGTAAATTGTCCATTTAACGAGATGTCCGATTAAATCCATCCTTAGAGAAAATCATATTGAAACATATGGAATTGAATATGTGCGGTAAAGTGTCCATTTAATGCGTTGTCCGATTAAATCCAACTTTAGAAATAAATGTTAACTAATGTTTTAAATACAGGTTATAATAATATAAATTAATCATTCCCATTAACATTTGGTGATTTCAAAATAATGTTTGTAATTTAATGTTTATGATCCAGTATCCATTTAGCGAGGGGATCCACCTAATTCACCTTTACAAGACAGTCCTGTTATAATGGAGTCTTCGTGGACCAATGCCTAGAGAATTAAACTAGAGGGAACACAAATAAGTTGGGAAAGATTCAACACAATATAAAAAGAACAAAAAACATTAACAGATATTGTGGAGGTCGTAAAAACTTAACAAAAACAAAAACGAAAAATAAAAAAATAATATTGTGTTGGGAAGAGGTTGAAGTGGTCGTTCTGAGTGTAGTAGAACAATGTCATGAGGCGTCTGAGAGGCGCCACCTACTCTCCCTTCACCCCCAAACCTCTACTGTCTTTATCTCTCTCTCTCTCTCTCTCTCTCTCTCTCTCTCTCTCACAGGCCGCTGTACACTCTCTAGAGAAACATTTCAAAACTGTTATTTTGACACATTTTGGTTCCGACTGTACATCGGCAATTTAAACGCGTAGACTTTCAGACGATTACATCGTCCCTTTCTATTGGGGATGGTTGTGTGTGTGTGTGTGTTGTACACAGCGTCTTACTACCCATCCACGCTAGCTACTTATTAAAAATAATAAGACAAATGTGTAAGATATAGAATAGAGGAAATGTACCCGTATTTGCGTGAAGTTGAATTGGGAACCCTCAGTACATTCAGCCAAGATTAGACCTGACCTCCCCCTCACCAGAGATCAGATCACTAGAGACTGAATTATGCCTATTATCCTTTTATTTTCCTTGATCGTAAAACATAGGAGTTTGATATATATATATATTATATATATATATATAAAAATGAGAACCTTAACGCGCCAATTTAGGCTTATACTCATTTTGATCCTAAGGTATGAATTTTCTCCTGAAAGAGAGAGTCAGTTTCCTAGAAACTGTAAGTTGTGGCATACTTGTTTGGAGTATGTTTGAAAATAGACACTTGTCAAATAGCTTCCAATGAGTGTAAATTGTATAGAATACAATGGGAGCAGTGGCAGACATCTTGGGAGGACACTAGAGCAGTGACAGACATCTTGGAGGACACTAGGAGCAGTAGCAGACATCTTGGGAGGACACTAGGAGCAGTGGCAGACATCTTGGGAGGACACTAGAGCAGTGCAGACATCTTGGGAGGACAATGATAGCAGTGGTAGACATCTTGGAGGACAATGATAGCAGTGGTAGACATCTTGCGAGGACACTAGGAGCAGTGGCAGACATCTTGGGAGGACACTAGGAGCAGTGACAGACATCTTGGGAGGACACTAGGAGCAGTGGCAGACATCTTGGAGGACAATGATAGCAGTGGTAGACATCTTGGGAGGACAATGATAGCAGTGTAGACATCTTGCGAGGACATAGGAGCAGTGGCAGACATCTTGGGAGGACACTAGGAGCAGTGACAGACATCTTGGGAGGACACTAGGAGCAGTGCAGACATCTTGAGGACAATGATAGCGTGTAGACTCTTGGGAGGACACTAGGAGCAGTGGCAGACATCTTGGGAGGACACTAGAGCAGTGGCAGACATCTTGGGAGACACTAGGAGCAGTGGCAGACATCTTGGGAGGACACTAGGAGCAGTGACAGACATCTTGGGAGGACACTAGGAGTAGTGACAGACATCTTGGGAGGACACTAGGAGCAGTGACAGACATCTTGGGAGGACACTAGGAGCAGTGACAGACATCTTGGGAGGACACTAGGAGCAGTGGCAGACATCTTGGGAGGACACTAGGAGCAGTGACAGACATCTTGGGAGGACACTAGGAGCAGTGACAGACATCTTGGGAGGACACTAGGAGCAGTGACAGACATCTTGGAGGACACTAGAAGCAGTGACAGACATCTTGGAGACACTAGGAGCAGTGACGACATTGGGAGGACACTAGGAGCAGTGACAGACATCTTGGGAGGACAATGATAGCAGTGCAGACATCTTGGGAGGACAATGATAGCAGTGACAGACATCTTGGGAGGACAATGATAGCAGTGGCAGACATTTGGGAGGACAATGTTACAGTGGAGACATCTTGGGAGGACAATGATAGCAGTGCAGACATCTTGGGAGGACAATGATAGCAGTGACAGACATCTTGGGAGGACACAGTATACCGTTGCAGGATAAATGTTCAACTTCTTTAGGAACAGCAAATTTTAAATTTGTTCACTCTATATCATGTAAAGTACAACTGAACCACTAGCTATTTAATGTAATATTTTTAGTTAATTAAATGTATTGTATAATGCAATTAAAGTATTTTAAAACTAACATTTTTACAGATATGGAAGAAAACAATGCTCTACAATTAGTATAAATGAAAGCCAGAGCTTGGGGGCTGGATATTTTAACTACGGACACGAGCCGTATCTTCATTGTAATCAAATAGATTGAAAAATGACACCTGAACACGGGATTCGAGCCCGGGACCACTGGGTTAATGTGCCATACGTCTCACTCCTTCATTCACTCTGCCTTCATATATGAGTGGAGAGTGACCCTGAGCACGGGCCGTTCTCTGGATAGCTCAGTGGTAGAGCATTGGAGCACCAAAACAGAATTCACGGGTTCAATTCCCGATTCCAGGTGTCATTTTTCAATTTATTTGAATTTTACAGATGTTAATGTGGGCCAGAAATGTTTGTTGTTATTCAAATTATGTATACTAAAATTAAATGTTAATGGTCGATTATATTCCATTTACTTGAGCGAGTGCTAACTATCTATACCCCATCTAAGGTCGGAGTGTAGGTAAATGACAGCTAGTAAAAGCTACCAGATATTCTCTCATGTACCCATTCGCCAAACCTGTAAGAGCAAGTGTTGAATGGTTGTCACTTTGGCAACCAAAGCTTCACAACAAACAATTTGTTTTCAACTATGTTATCGTTTTAACAGTATTTACATCTTCTGCTGTCTGTCAGTTACCAACACTCCTATGGTGAATGTACGCTGGCTACTGCCTGAAGAGGTAGCTTAGTGTCTGTTGTCTCAGCTGTCAATCAATATCATTATTACTACACATGTTTTTGACTCTGAAAAACAATACATCTCCCAAGCCAAAAGGAGGGTTATAATATGCATCACAACAATAAAGTTGACAAGATTAAATAGCTCTTGTTTTGAAACAATATGAAATAAATTGCAGGCCTAAGCTATAATGCTGTGTGCGCTTATAATACTGTGATGGAGAGTATTGCAGGTATTGCAGACTTGGGCGCCAGTCAGCGTCGTTCGTGGGCCGGATGTTGTTGGTTTTCATCTTAAGATGGTTGCTAGTCCATCTATGACAGTGGTCTCCGAAGTGGGGTTAGTGAGTCGATGCCTGGGGGTACGCCGAATGACAGAAAAAAATTAGCAAATATTAACTTGTATTTTAAAATTTCACAATCATTAATATAAATTAAACAACAACTAATGGATAGCGTTGACACTATCGCAAACTTTAAAAGGGGGAGGGGGGGATCTTTGAAGCTAAGTATGTAGGCGCGTACTGCTCAAGATTGTGGTAGCGACGGAGCCCTGCAACCATAGGCACCGACTCTAGGGGACCCGGGTGCTTTGCCCCCCGCCAGGCTGCTCACGGAGGAAGGTGATATGAATAAAGCCATGTGATACTCGGCAGGGTGGAAGTAATACAGGCTGCTCACGGAGGAAGGTGATATGAATAAAGACATGTGATGCTCACCAGGGTGGAAGTAATTCAGGCTGCTCACGGAGGAAGGTGATATGAATAAAGACATGTGATGCAGGGAGTATAGGCTCACGATAATATAAACATGCTCACATAATTCAAGCAAGGTATATGATAAAGTGCAGTGAACATGTTTGAGGTAGATAGCTGTGGCTCGGTGGAACAGCTCTCGGGATGTATAAGCATGAGCTCAGGATATCGGCGACGGGAAGATAAAACCATATAAATAAAAAAACTAGGAGTGATAGATAAAGGTCTGATAAGCTCCAGGGAGATGAACTGACAGGAGTATAAGGGTCGAGGAAGTGATTGATAAAGCTGTATCCCGGTGAAGTAATAAGCTGTCAGAGAATATTGAATAAGCATGGATCCAGGGGAAGTAATACAGGTCACGGAGGAAGTGATAGAATAGCATGATGTCGGTGAGTATACAGTGCTCGAGGAAGGTGATTGATAACAGTCTACCAGTGGAAGATACAGGCTCAGAGAAGTGAAGAATAGCATGTGTCTCAGTGGAGTAAAAGCGTCAGGGGAAGTGTATGATAAGCATTGTCAGGGAGTAACAGCTGCCAAGAAGTATTGATAAAGCCATGTGATGCACCAGGGTGAGTAATACAGGTGAGGAGGAATGTTATAGCGTGAACTCACAGGGAAGTATCAGTGCTACGGAGTGATTGATAAAGCATTGTCGGGTGAAGTATCAGCTGCCGGAGGAAGGTATATGAAAGCAGTGTCTCAAGGGAAGTATCAGGCCGGAGAGGTGATATGATAAGACTGTATGTCGAGGGTGAAGTATACCTGCTCGGGGAAGTGAATGAATAAAGCATGTTTCACAGTGAAGATAGGCCGGAGGAGGTGATATGAATAACAGTGATCCAGGGTGGGTATACAGCTGCTCAGAGAAGATATGAATAGCATGTATGTCGAGGGTGAATAATACAGTTCGGAAGTAAATAAGCATGTGATCTCACCAGTGAGTATACAGGCTGCCACGGGAAGTATATGAATAAAGCCTGTGTTCAGTGAGTATCAGTGTCGGAGAGTGATATGAATAAAGCTGTGATGCTCCAGGAAGTATCAGTGCTAGGAGTGATGAAAAAGCAGTGATTACCAGGTGGAAGTATACAGTGCTCGGAGAAGTATATGATAAAGCAGTGTTCAGTGGAGTAATACAGTGCCGAGGAAGTGTATATAAGCAGTGATCTCACGGTGGAAGTATCAAGCCAGGAGAGTATATGATAAAGCTGTGATTCGCGGGTGAATATACGGCGCTAGAGAAGTGAAGAATAACAGTGTGCTCGGGAGTATAAACTGCTGAGGAGGGATGAAGCCATGAGTCACAGTGAGTATACAGTGTCAGGAGAAGGTAATGATAAAGAATGTGATCTCCAGGGTGAGAACAGCTCTCTAGAAGGTGATAGAAAAAGACGTGATTCACGGTGGAGTAATCAGTCACAGAGTGTATGAATAAAGCTTGATCCAGTGAAGAACAGTGTGGGGAGGATATAATAAAGCATGTGAGCCAAGGTGAAGTATCCAACGCTCACGAGAATGATATGATAAAGCAGTATTCACCGGGTGAAGTATACACTCTCGGAGAAGTGTATGAATAAAGCATGTGTGTCCAGGGAAGTATACACTCAGGAGTGATTGAAAAACATTATCTCCCAGGGAATAATCAGCTGTGAGAAGGTGAAAATAAATTATTGAGGTAAGTATAACTGTGGAGAAGGTGATGAATAGCAGTATCCCGGGGGAAGTATCGGTGCCGGGTTGATAAAGATGTTGTCCAGGGTGATATAACTGCTACGAGAAGTGAGATAAAGCATGTATGTCATGAATAAACATGGAGGTGTATGATAAGGGACGGGTGGAAGTAATAGCTGCTCACGGGGAGTGATATAAGCCAGATCTACCGGGTGGAAGAAAGGTGTGGAGAAGTGATTGAATAAGCATGTGACTCCAGAGAAGTATCAGCTGAGAGGAGGTGATATGAATAAAGCCATGGATTCACCGGGTGAATAATCAGCTGCTACGGAGGAGGATTGAATAACATGTGATGCTCGAGGTGAGTATCAGCCTCACGAGGAAGTGAATGAATAAAGCAGTGACTCACCAGGGTGGAAGTAACAAGTGCTCGGAGGAAGGGATAGAATAAGCTGTGATGCTCACCGGGTGAAGTATACGGTGCTCACGGAGGAAGTTATGAATAAAGAATGTGATGCCGGGGTGGAAGTAATACAGTGCTCCGGAGGAAGTGTATGATAAAGCATGTGATGCTCACGGGTGGAAGTAATCAGCTGCTCGGAGGAGTGTATGAATAACATTGATGCTCACAGTGGAATAATAAGTGCTCACGGAGGAGTGATATGAATAGCTGTGTGTCCAGGGTGAATAATACAGGTGCACGAGGAAGGTGATATAATAGCTGTGATGCTCGAGTGGAAGTAATACAGCTGCTCCGGAGAAGGTGATATGAATAAAGCATGTGATCTCACAGGTGGAAGTATACAGCGCTCACGGAGGAAGTGATATGAATAAAGCATGTGATGTCCAGGGTGGAAGTAATAAGGTGTCACGGAGGAAGTGATTGAATAAAGCATGGATGCTCCAGGTGGAGTAATACAGCTGCTCACGGAGGAAGTGATATGAATAAGCATGTGATCTCACCGGGTGGAAGTATACAGGCTTCACGGAGGAAGGTATATGAATAAAGCATTGATGCCGGGGGTGGAAGTAATCAGGCTGCTCCGGAGGAAGTGTTGATAAAGCATGTGATACTCACAGGGGGAAGTAATACAAGCTGCTCACGGAGAATATATGAATAAGCCATGTGACTACCAGGGTGGAAGTAATACAGCTGCTCACGGAAGGTGATAGAATAAAGATTATCTCGCGGGTGAAGATACAGGCTGCTGGAGGAGGTGAAGAATAAAGCCTGTGATGTCACAGGTGGAAGTATACAGGTGCTCACAGGTGATTGAATAAACATGATCTCCAGGGGGTATAATGCTCACGGAGAAGGTGATAGATAAAGCTTGATAAGTGAAGTATCAAGCTGCAGGGGAGGTATATGAATAAAGCTGTGATGTCGGGTGGAGTATAAGTGTACGAGGAGTGTATGAATAAGCATTGTCTCCATGGGTAATCGTGCGGGGAGGTGATGAAAAGCTTTGTACAGTAAGTATACAGCTCTCCGAAGTGAATGATTAAGAAGTGTGCTCGGTGGAGTAATCAGTGTTGGAGGAGTATATGAATAAACTGTGTGACCGGGTGGATATACAGCTGCCAGAGGAAGGATATGAATAAAGCAGTGATCTCTAGGTGGAAGTAATAGCTGCTCTGGAGGAAGTGAATAATAAAGCTTGATCTCCGGTGGAATAATACGCCTAGGAGAAGTGATTAATAAGACTGTGATGCTCGCAGGGGAGTATACAGTGTCACGAGAAGGTGATATGATAAGCATGTGATCTCACCAGGTGGAAGTAATACAAGTCTCCGGGAGGTATATGAAAGATATTCACTGGAGTAAATTCAAGTGATTAATAAACATGTGGTACGGTGGAAGTATCACTCTAGGAGGGGAAGATCTTGATGCTAGGGTGGAGTACTGCTAGGAGTGATGATAAGCATGACTCACCAGGGTGAGTACAGTGCTCAGGAAGTGATATGATAAGCTGTGATGCTCAGGGTGGAGTACAGTGTACGGGAGGTGATAGAATAAAGATGTGTCTCACAGGTGGAAGTATCAGTGCTCACGAGGAAGTATATGATAAGCCATGTGATGCTAGGTGGAAGTATACAGTCTCGGAGGAAGGTGTATGAATAAGAAGTGATGTCGCGGTGGAAGTATACAGCTGCTGGAGAGGTGATATGAATAAAGCATTGATTCACAGGGTGGAGTAATACAGGCTGCTCACGAGAGTGATGAATAAAGCCATTGATTCACAGGGTGGAAGTAATAGGCTGCTCACGGAGAAGTGATATGAAAAAGCATGTGATCCAGGGAATATCAAGTGCGGAAGTTATGAAAGCTGGATGTCACCAGGGTGAAGTAACAGGCTGCTCAGGAGGAAGTGATATGAATAAAGCATGTGATCTCGCAGGTGAAGTATCCGCCTCGGGGAAGTGATATGAATAAAGCATGTGATCTCACCAGGTGGAAGTATCAAGTGCTCAGGAGAAGTGTATGATAAAGCCTGTGATGCTCACCGGGTGGAAGTATACAGTGCTGGAGGAAGGTGATATGAATAAGCATGTGATGCTCAGGGTGGAAGTAATCAGCTGCTCCGGAGGAAGTGATATGATAAGCATGTGATGCTCACAGGGTGGAAGTAATACAGCTGCTAGGAGGAAGTGATATGAATAACATGTGATGCTCACCAGGGTGAAGTAATACAGGCTGCTCACGGAGGAAGTGATATGAATAAAGCCATGTGATGTCACCAGGGTGGAATAATACAGGTGCCGGGGAAGTGATATGTAAAGCTGTGTGCTCAAGGTGGAAGTAATACAGTGCTCGAGGAAGTGATATGAATAAAGATGTGATCTCACAGGGTGGAAGTAATACAGGCTGCTCAGGAGGAATGGATATGAATAAAGCATGTGATGCTCACAGGGTGGAAGTAATACAAGCTGATCACGGAGGAAGTGATATGAATAAAGCATGTGATGCACAGGTGGAAGTAATACAAGCTGCCGTGGAGGAAGGTGATATGAATAAAGCCAGTGTGATGCTCACCAGGGTGGAAGTACTAAGCTGCTCACGGAGGAGTGATATGAATAAAGACATGTGATGCTCGCTCAGGGTGGAAGTAATACAGGCTGCTCACGGAGGAAGTGATATGAATAAAGCCATGTGATCTCACCAGGTGGGAAGTAATACAAGCTGCTCACGGAGGAAGTGATATGAATAAAGCATGTGATCTCACCAGGGTGGAAGTAATACAGCTGCTCACGGGGAAGGTGAATGAATAAAGACATGTGTTATCCCAGGTGGAAGTAATACAGGTGCTCACGGAGGAAGGTGATATGAATAAAGCATGTGATACTACCAGGGGGAGTATCAGGCTGTACAGGGGAAGGTGATATGAATAAGCATGTGATGCTCACCAGGGTGGAAGTAATACAGGCTGCTCACGGAGGAAGGTGATATGAATAAAGCACATGTGATGCTACCGGGGTAGAAGTACTACAGGTGTCACGAAAGGAAGGTGATATGAATAAAGCAGTGATGCTCACAGGGGAAGTATAAAGCTGCTCACGGAGGAAGGGTTGAATATAAAGCATGTGATCTCACCAGGGTGGAAAAAGCAGTGTGCTCGGAGGAAGGTGATAGAATAAAGCTGTGAGCTCGACAGGGTGGAAGTATTACAGGCTGCTCACGGGGAAAGGTGATATGAATAAAGACATGTGATGCTCACCAGGGTGGAAGTAATACAGGCTCCACGGAGGAAGGTGATATGAATAAAGCATGTGATGCTCACAGGGTGGAAGTAATACAGGCTGCTCACGGAGGAAGGTGATATGAATAAAGCCATGTGATGCTCACCAGGGTGGAAGTAATACAAGCTGCTCACGGAGGAAGGTGATATGATAAAGCATGTGATGCTCACAGGGTGGAAGTAATACAGGCTGCTCACTGGAGGAAGTGATATGAATAAAGCATGTGATCTCCAGGGTGGAAGTAATACAGGCTGCTCACGGAGGAAGGTGATATGAATAAAGACATGTGATGCTCCCAGGTGGAAGTAATACAAGCTGCACGGAGGAAGGTGATATGAATAAAGCATGTGATGCTCACCAGGGTGGAAGTAATACAGGCTGCTCTACGGAGGAAGGTGATATGATTAAAGACTTTGTGATGCTCACAGGGTAGGAAGTAATACAGCATGCTCACGGAGGAGGTGATATGAATAAAGCCATGTGATGCTCTACCAGGGTGGAAGTAATACAGATATGAATAAAGCCATGTGATGCTCACCAGGGTGGAAGTACTACAGGCTGCTCACGGAGGAAGGTGATATGAATAAAGACATGTGATGCTCGGTAGGGTGGAAGTAATACAAGCTGTTCACGGAGGAAGGTGATATGAATAAAGACATGTGATGCTCGGTAGAGTGGAAGTAATACAAGCTGTTCACGGAGGAAGGTGATATGAATAAAGACATGTGAGGCTCACCAGGGTGGAAGTAATACAGCTGCTCACGGAGGAAGTGATATGAATAAAGACATGTGATACTCACCAGGGTGGAAGTAATACAGGCTGCTCACGGAGGAAGGTGATATGAATAAAGCCATGTGATGCTCACCAGGGTGGAAGTAATACAGGCTGCTCACGGAGGAAGTGATATGAATAAAGACATGTGATGCTCACCAGGGTGGAAGTAATACAGGCTGCTCACGGAGGAAGGTGATATGAATAAAGACATGTGATGCTCACCAGGGTGGAAGTAATACAGGCTGCTCACGGAGGAAGGTGATATGAATAAAGACATGTGATGCTCACCAGGGTGGAAGTAATACAGGCTGCTCACGGAGGAAGTGATATGAATAAAGACATGTGATGCTCACCAGGGTGGAAGTAATACAGGCTGCTCACGGAGGAAGGTGATATGAATAAAGACATGTGATGCTCGCAGGGTGGAAGTAATACAGGCTGCTCACGGAGGAATTGATATGAATAAAGACATGTGATGCTCACCAGGGTGGAAGTAATACAGGCTGCTCACGGAGGAAGTGATATGAATAAAGACATGTGATGCTCGGCAGGGTGGAAGTAATACAGGCTGCTCATGGAGGAAGTGATATGAATAAAGACATGTGATGCTCGGCAGGGTGGAAGTAATACAGGCTGCTCACGGAGGAAGGTGATATGAATAAAGACATGTGATGCTCGACAGGGTGGAAGTAATACAGGCTGCTCACGGAGGAAGTGATATGAATAAAGACATGTGATACTCACCAGGGTGGAAGTACTACAAGCTGCTCGTGGAGGAAGTGATATGAATAAAGACATGTGATGCTCGGCAGGGTGGAAGTAATACAGGCTGCTCATGGAGGAAGTGAGATGAATAATGCCATGTGATGCTCACCAGGGTGGAAGTAATACAGGCTGCTCACGGAGGAAGGTGATATGAATAAAGCCATGTGATGCTCACCAGGGTGGAAGTAATACAGGCTGCTCACGGAGGAAGGTGATATGAATAAAGACATGTGATGCTCGACAGGGTGGAAGTAATACAGGCTGCTCACGGAGGAAGTGATATGAATAAAGACATGTGATGCTCACCAGGGTGGAAGTAATACAAGCTGCTCATGGAGGAAGGTGATATGAATAAAGACATGTGATGCTCGACAGGGTGGAAGTAATACAGGCTGCTCACGGAGGAAGTGATATGAATAAAGACATGTGATGCTCACCAGGGTGGAAGTAATACAAGCTGCTCACGGAGGAAGGTGATATGAATAAAGCCATGTGATGCTCACCACGGTGGAAGTAATACAAGCTGCTCACGGAGGAAGGTGATATGAATAAAGCCATGTGATGCTCACCTGATTGGAAGTAATACAGCTGCTCGTGGAGGAAGTGATATGAATAAAGCCATGTGATGCTCACCAGGGTGGAAGTACTACAAGCTGCTCGTGGAGGAAGGTGATATGAATAAAGCCATGTGATGCTCACCAGGGTGGAAGTACTACAAGCTGCTCATGGAGGAAGTGATATGAATAAAGCTATGTGATGCTCGGCAGGGTGGAAGTACTACAAGCTGCTCATGGAGGAAGTGATATGAATAAAGCTATGTGATGCTCGGCAGGGTGGAAGTACTACAAGCTGCTCGTGGAGGAAGGTGATATGAATAAAGCCATGTGATGCTCACCAGGGTGGAAGTAATACAGGCTGCTCACGGAGGAAGTGATATGAATAAAGCCATGTGATGCTCACCAGGGTGGAAGTACTCCAGGCTGCTCATGGAGGAAGGTGATATGATTAAAGCCATGTCATGCTCACCAGGGTGGAAGTACTCCAGGCTGCTCATGGAGGAAGGGGTTTCTAGGGTTGTCTTCCGTTAGTTTTGAAGGATAGGTTACTATTTGATATGTTTATATTTTACTACAATTTTATTCCAATACGTGAAGTAAACATTATATTCCTTGTGATTGTAAAGATATAAATTTAACTGAACACTTAATTTCTGAGAAATTCTTCAAAGCCTTTTCCCTAGAAACCTCTTCTTACCGCCAATCCTCTTTGTTCAACATTGTTGTAGCCCAGTCACTCACAATAAAGAAGTTACCTTCTTTTATAAAAATATATATTCAATTTTAATATTTTAGGAAATAATAATTACTATACTTTACTCACTGTCAAACATTTTTTTTTTAAATGTAGGAACTCAAAATTTTAGTAGCTTTATGAAACACAAAAATAAGTTAGTTAATATGTTACCATATTAATGGATTTCCTGCTAACCATTGAAGGGGACGATACACTTTGATCAGGATTTTAAGTTTATTTTATTGAAACATTTGTTTGTTTTTAAAATACAACTTTATAAGATCTTGTATAATCGTTTCCTAAGATTCCGCAATGACAGAAGTTTTGCTCCGCGAGACATGTTCATAAAGAAAGAGGAGTTCAAATTATATAAAATGTATTACTGTTTGCTATTTGTTATAAATATGTTTGTGTAATAAAATGGATGTCACTGCAGAATGTTAGGTGACATTCTTATGTAAGCTTATATAATTATTAACTGAAATAAAAAACATTAAAATATTGATCAAGTGCATTTCTCCCTCATTACGTTGAAAATCTTATATTTTACTCATAAAATTGAAATCAATGGGCCTACCCCCTAATAATTTACACAAGTGGACGCATATGCCTGAAACGATCATTAGATTACACAGACCAAAATCTGTCTTCTGCCCAACAGCAAGAATGGCAACCTTGTTTTAGGCGGTCGCCCGTAAGCCCTTCAGTGCCCTTCAGTGCCCTTCAGTGCAACGGCAGAGAGTGTGCCAATTTGTTGGCTATTTTGGGTTCTATTAATTTTAAAATGGACAAATGGTTAAAGAAATTTCCAGCAAAGAAACCACAGGTCGAATATTACTGTGATAGTGCTTCTAATTTGAGTGAACAACAAGAGAATAACGGAATTTACACTTCCAGTCATACCAAGATCCTTGTCAATCATGTCAAGATCTGACACCTAAGAAAAATTTGCCCAATAATGTTCGAAATGATCAAGAAGCCTACTTGAAATCTGGGTTTGCATCCATGATAGTCAACAACGAACCTTGTCCTACATGTGTATTGTGTCTTGAGATGCTGTCTAGTGGTAGCCATCATTACTGGTAAGACACTTCAAAACTAGACATCCTCAACTTGAGCACAAACCTCTATTATATTTTTAAAGAGGTTTAAAGATATGCAATACTCAATCAAGTCATTTAAAAAAGTTCAGGAAACTTAACGATAAATGTTTGGAAGCTTCTCTGGAGGTTTCTTACTTAGTTTCGAAAGACAAAATACCACCCACAATTGGGGAAACACTTGTTCTACACACAGCAGTAAAAATGGTGGAAATAATTCACAGAAAATAAAATGCTGACAAACTAAAATGTATTCCCTTATCAGCAAATACTATTGGCAGGCGTTTAGAAATCATCGCTGATGATTAAAAAAACACTATTAAAACAAATTACTCAATGTGGTAAATTTTCTATACAGCTGGATGACAGCACAGATGTCACCAATAGGGCTCAGATAATGGTATTTACTGGATATTGTTATAATAATGAATTTTATTGTACGAAGAACAACTTTTTTGTGAGCAACTAAAAGAAAGATGTACATATTCTCAACAGTAAATAATTTCTTTGTTACAAACAATATTTTATGGGAAAACTGTTTAAGTGTAAATAATTATGGAACAGATGCTCTAACTGGAGCAAAAAAAGGATTCAAGGGAAAGGTGAATGAAATAGCACCACATATTAAATTTGCTCATCCATAGGCAAGCTATTGCGGCAAAGAAATTGGAGCCAGAAACACAGAATGCTACAGGATGTTATCAGCGTAGTTAATTTTATAAAAACAAGAGCTTTAAATAGTAGAATATTTACAATACTATGTAATGAGATAATAAATAGCCATCTCGTGGAAAAGTGCTCAAAAAAGTTGAAGAACTGAAAGATGAGCTACACATTTTTCTTTTGGATAAAGATAAAGGTTTGAAACATGCCAATTTTTTCGGTGAAGATAAGTGGCTGTTAATAGTATGCTATCTAGCTAATATTTGAAAGAAAGAAAAAGTAAACATTCTTAGTTTGTTTCTTCAAGGAAAGGGTAACATTTTAACAATGCGTGAAAAGTTAACTGTATTTCGAAAGAAAATAGTGATGTGGAGGGATAATTTGGAAAAGGAACGTTTGGAAATGTTTCCATTATTGTGTGATTTTGTTGCTGAAAATGATGTAAATGTGGAACAATGAAAAAGTCGTATACACACACATTTAAAATATGTACGAATCTTCCTAGTGAAAAATGTCAATAGATTTTGAATTCATTTGCTGAAAATCTGCGATCATTTCTCAAGAACAGTTAATTGACATAAGTCGAAATACAACATTACGATACGAATTCCAACAAAAATCTCTTCATAATTGGTGAAAACCGAGTATCCCAACTTAGTAAGCACAGCAACCAATGCACCCCTGCCGTTTGATTCTACATACCTTTGTGGGGTATCTCTATTGGCGATGACACGGATTAAAACTAAATAACGAAATAAGTTAAACTTGTATCGCAGTATCAAAGAGCATCAAACCATTTCAGATATTATTAGCCAAATGCTGTCACATTGTTCCCATTAAATTGTAATGAGAAAAAATAATATGTGTGAAAACTGTTTATAAAATAGATAATAATGTAATATAGGTTATTGAGCAGAAATATAAAGTGAAGAGTATTGTAATATTTTTCATGAATACTGCTTGTTTAAAGTAAAAATTAAATTGGCTGGCACTGTTGTAAATGTAGGCTATTGTCATAATGTTGCTTCTTAAATATTATTATTATTATTTTTATTATTTATTTAGCACCGCATATTACTATACGTTTAAGTAGTAATTACGCTAATGGATTAGTGATTTTGAAGGTCGAAGGAGAGTGGAAAACCATTTAGGAAAAACCACCCCCAGGCACCCGAGCGAGATTCTAACCTGTTCTCCCCATCCTCGGCAATCGAGCTCAACACGACTAGCGCGTTAGATAACTTAGCCTCCGAGGCCGGTTTCTTAAATGTTGAAAATGTAGCATTGTTATAACATGAAATTAATTGCTATCATGTATTATAATTGGCGTACACAAAGTAATATATTTCTATTATTATTATTATTATTATTATTATTATTATTATTATTAATACATAATATATCAGGGGTATGAAATATAATTTTGTTATGTTTTGTGGAAACTACATCAACAGAGTTTGGAGACCACTGATCTATGATCATGACGTAATTAATACCTTAAAACTTAGAATACATTCTACAGTAAGATCCTCTATACTCCACTTGTATTGGAACCTATACTACATTCTACAGTAAGATCCTCTATACTCCACTTGTATTGGAACCTATACTACCTTCTAGAGTAAGATCCTCTATACTCCACTTGTATTGGAACCTATACTACATTCTACAGTAAGATCCTCTATACTCCACTTGTATTGGAACCTATACTACCTTCTACAGTAAGATCCTCTATACTCCACTTGTATTGGAACCTATACTACATTCTACAGTAAGATCCTCTATACTCCACTTGTATTGGAACCTATACTACATTCTACAGTAAGATCCTCTATACTCCACTTGTATTGGAACCTATACTACCTTCTACAGTAAGATCCTCTATACTCCACTTGTATTGGAACCTATACTACATTCTACAGTAAGATCCTCTATACTCCACTTGTATTGGAACCTATACTACCTTCTACAGTAAGATCCTCTATACTCCACTTGTATTGGAACCTATACTACATTCTACAGTAAGATCCTCTATACTCCACTTGTATTGGAACCTATACTACCTTCTACAGTAAGATCCTCTATACTCCGCTTGTATTAGAAACTAATGTACAGTCTACAGTACCATTAATTCACCACTTTAAAAGAGGAAGTCCACTTTTCATAAATGAATAATTTTTCGGCTATGCCGGGAATCAAACCAGGCATACTAGGTTAAGTAAATAGACATGCTAGTAACTAAACTAAGTTGTCGACCAGAACGAGGCGTAAATGAGTTTTAGAGGTATTTAAAATCCCAAAAGTACACACTATCCTGTGCTAAAAAAACACAGGCCCAACGCCCTTGCAACAGAAAAGCTACTAGCCGCATGGGTCGGTCTAATTTATTAGACACAACTAGGGCTACTAAACACTTTTAGGGCCCACACACAATCGAGGCACGGCTGGACACAATTATGAAGGGCAATTTAGTTTAATGTCATTTGACCATAAACATTTTATTAAACACTTTTAACAGGTGTATAATTATTATTATAAGCTACTAATAGTTATTCAATGATTTCAAATCATTACAATTTATGAGCTATAAGGGGTCAGACTTGCTATTTTATGCTTTTTACGTCGCATTGTTTTGTTAAAGTAATAATTTCATGGGACTGAAATTTAGTATGACATGCATATGCCGTGTACACAATGAAATATCTAGAATATTGATATACATAATATATTAATAATATCAATATTTTATAGTAATATTTATACCTTTCTAGTGAGTTAGGGATGAGGAAGGTTGAATTTAGAAGAAGTGTACCTGCATTTACGTGGTGGGAGGGTGGAAAACTATTTATAAAACTACCCTCAGTACAGCCTACTGGGATTTGAACCCAGAGCTCCGTTATTACCTATATCATGCGGCCACCAAAGCACACCATCGACAGTTGTTGAATATCTGTCATTAAATAGTAGCATTAGATGACAAACATTTTAAATAAATTCCAGGACACCCTTAAAGATGTTCAAGAATTTTTAATGTCACCTGTGAAGAAAATATTGTTCTCTGTTTGTATCGAAGCAATATTTTGGCCAACAAAATGTTTTGCTATAAAAACTGCACCAACAATTACCTTTTCTCGCGTCCCCTACCATCCCACTTTGATAACGACAGTACAGACAGTTTTTCTTGTGCGGCCTGCTCAGTATCCTCAATGTTCAATGTGCGCTCATGATGGCTGATGAAGTGAGATTGACTTGTCTACTCTAAGGTATCTATTACAACAATAATTGGATTACTCGTCATGAAGAGGTCAACATTCAAATCTCGATTGAGTTCACTGTGGATTGTATTTTTTTTATGTGATTTATAGTTGTTGTTCACCCATATCTCACCCCTATAATTACAATGCTAAGCAGCTTCATAATTCCTATCCCTATTCCAGGATTTGAAACAAGACGGGGTGTGCTGAGAAAGATTGTATTTTAAATCGTTTCCCACTTTCCCTCACGCAATGTGGGTACAATTCCTCAAATTATACCTTCCCAATTCCTACCCCAATAGTGCGGCTAAGTACGGATATCCCGGTTGGGTAGTAAGACTCTGTGCACAGTAATATTATTCTCCCTGATGTTCAAGCTCCAAGCACAAGAGGAACCCTGCAGAGTCAACCCAGTCTTCCATCGCGACCTGGGACTAAACTGTTGAGCAAGTAACGTTTGTTTTGACAACTTCCGCTGTCGAACGTTGTCCAATCTCGACAGGAACTCGGTAAGAAAGGCCAGAGAACCCCTTTTTGCCAAAGGGTAGCAATCTCCGCGCCCCCCGTGGAGTGGTGAATTACAGGGCTTCGCCTCCATTTGGAGCGACAATGGAGCGCTAATGTTAGGGTGGCACCGACCACTCGCTAACAGAAAGTGTTAACTTGATCAGCTCCACAAAGACACGGAAGTGAACCAGTTTTCCCGACGATTGTTTCTCTTGCTATATCAAAAGAGTTTGAAGTGTATTAGGAGCGTGGGTACGGGGCAAAGCTGTCGGTGGGTACAAGGCCCTCTTGTGCGTCTGGCCGCCTTAGCTCCAGAGGGTGTGTCCGTCCTCCTCCCCTGGGCGGCTGCCCCACGTGCTGCCGGGAACTCGGGACATGCTCAGGAGCGGTTAAGGGGCGCCATCTACCTGAAGGGAAATATCCTCAAACTGCGGCAGGGCCTATTTCCTATGGGAGTGGCAGTTCTTAATTTGTTTATTAATAATAATAATAATAATAATAATAATAATAATAATAATAATAATAATATTTAGCACCGCATCTTACTACCCGTTCGAGTTATATGCTTTAAGTACTAATTACGCTAATGGATTAGGAATTGGGAAGATTTAATTAGAGGAAGTGAACCCAGATTTGCGTGGAGGGAGAGTGGAAAACCATTTAGGAAAAACCACCCCCAGTTCACCCAACCGAGATTCGAACCTTGATCTCCCCGTCTTCAGCAGTCGAGCTCAACACGACTAGCGCGTTAGCTAACTACGCCAACGAGGCGGATAATTTGTTTATTCACGTATTTTATATCACCCGTTCGGATTGGACGCATAAATGATAATTAATATAATTGGTTAGGGATGAGAAAGGAAGTATTTTAGAAGTAATATACCCGCATTTATATGAAAGGAGAGTGTGAAAACATTAAAGAAAATCCACCCTCACTCAACTCAACCGGGATTTTAACCCCAATCTCCCCGTCGTCAACATTCCAGTCTTACACGAGTGTAACGCCTTAGACCATTCGAGCACTGAATTAGGCTCCTGAAGCTTCGTAAACTATAAAACCATCCTTAATAAATCTTAACATTCCACGTTGTGAGTTTATCAAAGCCTGTAACCGGCCCCTTGCTATAGTGGTCATTGGATTTCGCCACGAGCCTAGGAATGTCGGGTTTGATTCCTGGCTGGTACTAATGGTACTTTTCCCGAAAGGGAAATTATCCCAATGGTCACCAGGGTTAGGTTAGTTAGGCCTTGATAGTTGGAGGAGTACCCGGGACAACCTTGGTTCGCGGGCAGCAACACTACCAACAACATTGGGATTGAATGCATACTCAAATATTAGTATTAGCTCATTCTTGTACACCTACACCAGGGATTAGGATTGCTCGTAAAGTATGTTCTCTGGGTTTTTATTCTTCATATTTTTAGATTTTTTGTAGTAGGAGGTAGCACAATTTGTCTTGTTTACTAGCCAAAGGTCCCGGGTTCGATTCCCGTGTCCACGTGTCATTTTTAATTTTCAAAATTGTCTACTAGAGTTGTCATTTGCCAGTTAGAAATACATTTGTATGAAAACGTTATATTCACGTGAAAAGCAAAAATCGTTTAAAAAATTACGTAAAATACGTAAATAAATCATGTATATTTTTTATTAGTTCACTAAGTTACATAAAATATAAATCTGTATTGGTCATTTTTTTCTCTTGAAATAATTTTATATTGTTCATGAGCCGCAAAAAAATGTTATCGGGGGCCACAAGTAGCCCGCGGGTCGCGTGTTGAAGACCACTGATTATTCTATATCACTCCCGGTCAAGATTGTCATACGAAATAATAATAATAATAATAATAATAATAATAATAATAATCATCATCATCATCATTAAAACCTGACTTTACTAGGCTAGATTTTTGTCAGTAACCGTTTACTTGGATCTTAGAATTGCAATATTTCTAGCTAAATATAAGTTAGTTCCAATATTTAGTGAATTATTTAAATATTATAAAACTTGAAACCCAATGTATTTAATAGTTTGGGAACACCTCTATTTTAGCGTGAACTATATTTTGAAATAAAATACCACCTCCTGATTAAGGTGCTAGATCTGAACGTCAACAACTCGTTTCAACGCTCCGGAAGGTGGACCCCCTTAAAAAAAAGTAAAAGCTATTCATCTATTGCAGAGGTCGGTAACTTTCCGATCTCACGGTTCATTTTCAGTCGATTGAGTTAGTCACTACATCGTCGTTAAAACTTTTGAACTCACAAATATTCCAAGTATTTTCAAATAATATTTGAGTGTTATCAAAATAGCCTTGATAGGCCTTAATCGGTGATGATATAAGAAAAGAAAATACTTTAGTATGAATGTATGGATTGTATTTATTCTGTATTTTTATCTAGAACAATGGAGGCGTAGATATTTGAGTAAGGTTACCTGTGAATGGTAGAAGAGGACTTTAGATTATGTGGTTTTCGATAGACGGTAGTAAATCTGATTAGTGACGTTCGTGAACATTTTGAGTCTATTTATACTTTCTTGAACCCCTCAGGCAAATATATTTTTGTGGTCTTCAAAAAAAAATCTAGCTCGACATTTGGATGAATTTAGACGTTTCGTGAGCATCTGAACCGTAGAAACTATTGTTCACGTGGCCGTATGTCGGTCTGTCTGTCCAGTGTTACGGGGAATAAAGCCGAAACCACTTTATCGATCTGGATACAAATATTAAAGTCTATTTAGGGTTTCCATAAGATTCCGTAAGCGTTTTCTTGTTAGATTACTTGTCTAACCCTAAAATTAAGTGTAGCTCACATAAGAGTGAAAGGAGAAAAAAATTGATTTGATTAATGTTCGGTTCAAGGCACTTTTGACATTACAAACGAAACGACATTCCTCGTTTTCACATGAACATCACTTTGAGGGTAATTCATAATAACGGTAGTTTCTCATTTTGATCGTTCCTCCTCAACTATTTGAGATACTAAATGTTGTAAAATTGTAGTAGGCCTACTATTAATCATAAAATACTTTATCTAAAATATATTTTTATAAAACCAGAAGTTTTCTTGCTTTTAGCAAAAATATTTTTACTTTCTTGCTATCTTACGGGTAGAGAAATATTGTGATCGTCAAAAAAATCGAACTCAAGATTTTGATGAATCTTAACGTTTCATGGCACCCCGAATCTAAAAACGGGGTTTTTGACTTTCCATCTGTCCCTCCAACTAGAGCCTAAATTATTGTACTGGTCGGGCTAAAACTTAGTATCTAGGGTTTTCATAGGGTTTCCCCGAGGGGTTTTGGAATTGGATATCCAACCCTAAAATTAAGGATAGATTACTGAAAGGCAAAAAGAGAAAAAGTAGATTTTCACAAAATCGGCCCTAACGATTTTGATTAAATTTCATTTCTAAGCATTCATAAATATTCCAAACAAAATGGCCTCTCTCAATATTTCGGCAAAATGACTTTAAGGGCTCCGGTTTGATGCGTAAATTATCTTTTTTTATAATGTCTTCTAAACTATTTGAGTTATGAAAATACTTATCGTTACAAATATGCAGGTCTCTTTATAATACAAATATTCTATAGGAAGCATATTTTTATAAAACCAATTACCTTCAAGCTATACGTATATGTATATAATATATATATATATATATATTTTTTTTAACTTTTAGAACACAAAAGGTAAAAGTATTGCGACCGCAAAAGAAAATTAACCTAAAATTTTGATGACGGTCGACTTCTCAAGACCCCCCAAACCCTAAAAAGTGGTCTTTGCAATGACGTCTGTCTGTGTGTCTGTTTAAACTTAGAATTAAAAGTAGTTTAAGAAAGGGCAAAAAGAGAAAAAAATCGATTTTCTCAAAATCGACTATAACAAATTTGATTAAAATTCGTATCTAGGTGTTGATTAAAATTATAAATAATCTGGATAATTTCATTTTACCATGAAAATGAATTTTAGGGTACTTTACAGAAGCAGAAACTTCCGTATCTCCGCAATTATTTGAGATACTAAATAACTTATCATTGCAAAATTGTTGCACTATTAAAAATAAAAAACTTATATGAAATATATTTTTATAAATCCAATAGTTTCTGTCTGAGATATTGGCAAATATACGAATACAATTTTGTGAGCTTTAGTTGTAAAGAGATGCTATAAGTTTTAACTCAATAATTCTCCAATGCCATAGAGTAATTAAATATAAGTCTCTAAAGGTTTATGTTGTTTTTCCTTAAACCTCTTAGGAGAAATGTTTTTACAACAATGATGATCTATATCCATTTTAAACTCTATAGCCAACATTTAAATTTTTTATTGGTCAAAATTTATAAATTAGGAATTTAATAGCAATGCGATGGCATTAAGATTTGTAACACCTAATAAAATGTCGAAAATTTAACCCGAAGATGACATTTTCATACAAGTGTTGACGCTTGTGGACCCAACATTGATTATTTTATCGGTCCAAACATACAAATGAGGACATTAATTCTTTAAAACAAAATTATAAAATTTAAAACTGGGACTAAAATAAAAGGTTTTACCTAAGTGTAGTGTAATTTATGCTTTGTTTTGCTAGTGTATTTTATTTCGTTTCACATATATTATGAGTTTTGAGTAGATATCTCCATTTTCAAACAATAGAGCGAGAAAGTCCGTGCGGAGTTCTGTACCATTTATTTAGTTTAAGGTCTGTGAAATGTTGATTGTTATGCTCTTTGGTGCGATAATGTTTTTTATTCCATTTCACAAATGTTACGAGTTTATGGTAAATGTATACACCTTTAGATAAAGTAGCGAGAAAGTGTGTGTGATTTTAATTAACATTTTACAGTATTTTATGTAATTATTCTGTTGTGTGTTTATGTGAGTAACATTTCACTGTCATTTGTTCGGTAGCAATAATCTTGAGTGTTCCGATAATAGAGCTGCGGTAAATTGATAGTGACCGTATATCATAGTAGGATACTTCTATTAATTATTGGTGTCCACAGACAAGGGCGCCCAAAAATGGGTGACCAGGGGGAATCCAACCCCCCTTATCACGCTTGCAAAAATAGTTTGAAAATTAAAAAAAAAATCGTGTGTTTGCGATTTGGTTGCAATTTGCTATCAACATCTTTGAGTCATCAACATCTGAATTAAGAGATATAAATTATAAAATGTATGTTTCCTTCCATTTGCTCTTCAACAGCTTTCTTTCTTTTCAGTTTGTTCTATTCGATAAACTTGGGGAAAAATATTTCTTTTCAATGGGTTTAGCTAGAGCTATATTTTATTTTTGGTTACATTTTCAGAAATTTTTTGTTGTTAAAATTAGTCCTTGAAACTAATATAACTTAATTAGCTCATAATTATGTTCAGATGCTTCAACATTCCCTCCCACAGGGTTAAATTCCTGGAATTCTCTCTAGATGAGGTTGTAGGGCGGAAAGGACTTTAATCACACCCCATTTGGAACACCCATATGGGTGTCCTTGTAATCAGCCCTCAGTTATTTTGATCATAAAACACAGTGAGCAAAAAGAAGAAGAATAAGAAGAATAGAAGTTAACTGTAAAAAGCAGAAAGAATTTTATAAATTTCACTCTAGTGTAATAATATTTTACGGTCTGATTTTGTTGTCAGGCCAACATGTTTTTTGCAAATATTGTATTCAGTATCACAATTAGATTGCTTTCAAGAGTCAACTCCATTCCAGTTAATAAGTTGGCTGTTTGTTAAACATTTATCTTTGATCACCTAGAATCGTTTCGAAGCATCTTCCTTCTGTTGGTTTAAACCCTCCACTTCTCGTTATTCTAGTCACTCGGAAGCGTGGCTCACAAATAAAAGGTAGAAAAAACATTTTTGTGTGTTTGTTTGTGGAAAGATGCTTTCAAATACTATTAGGCCTACTATTTGAGAATAACCAAAAATAAGTGGGTTTACGGAAAGTTATTCAATTTTCAAATAATTCCTGGGGAAGAGTCCCGGTATCTTCTAATGAATTTAGGGGGGTGATCCCTTAATCTGAGATGTGCTAGTCAATATCCTCCCTCCCCTCCTAAACAAAACAACTCCTCCTCCACTGGGTTAGTGTGCCTGATCCGGGAATTTATGCGTCACTCAATCTTGCGCTAAAGTTTACTTTCTATTTCCCAGGTTAGTTCTCAAAGCTCATCCATTCCTCCTAGGCCGGACGTGCCGATACCAACCTAACAACCAGCCAGTCATGTTGGCAGCACGGGCTGGCTGACCTTCCAGAGGTCACTGGTGGGGCCGGCCCTCGCAGGGTGCGCGCGCAGCTACGTCACGCGAAGACATTACAATCACGTACTTCGTGACAACAACTTTTAATAGCAGGCGTGCCACTACTACACAAAAAAAAGACTATCAAAATGTTTTGTTTGGCCACACCCCCACCTATTGCCTGATTGGTGGAGGTAGGACACGCCCCTCAACAAGTCCAGGTGGGGCACGAGGCACGTTCCTAGTTATATAAACATGGATAGTCCTGTCTTACTGCAACACCCGGACTATGTCCAGCCACGTCGAGACTGTGGCTAATATAGAGAAGTGGTTTGGGGAGAGCTAAATAAATATTCTGTCATATGTGTTAAGTTAGAACTAGGGTGTATTAGTGATATGTGAGTCCGAGAATGATATCAGCTTGGGAGCAAGTGTACCTAAATGTAATACATAAAAATAAATAGAACAAACAATGATAGAGCAATAAAATAATACAAATGGTGGATTATCAAACATTAATAGTGCAACAGTTGCCAACAGAGAGGTTATAAACCAACATTAATAGTGCAACAGTTGCCAACAGAGAGGTTATGAAACAAATAAGAGTAACAATAAGTTTAATGTAACGAACGTGTCTCAAGCAAAAAATAAATAAATGGTACGACATAATCCCACAATCTTTCTCATATTGTGCTCTATCTCTATGCAGGGATAAGTGCGGCAATGGACTTTTGATTTCCTAGTGGTCAGTGGCGTGGCGTGGAATGTTGCCAGGGTATCTGAGTTAGTTTAGACTGTATCCTACCTGTGAATTGTTCTCATAACTCAGTATGACACTCATTGGTCGGGTATCGACGACCATACATTCCCATGTGAGCTACGATTGGTCAAATTGGGATTGAGGGGGTGAGACCGTATAACACTTTGCGGTTGTAACAAACTCTGCTTAACCTGTCAACATTCCACAGTACGCCACTGTTAATGTTATGATTAATTAATTAAGTAACTTTGTAATTTAAAAAAATATGGTGTGGGCCCGTAAGTGAATTATACCGACCGAGCGAAAGCCACCGTTTGCGATGATAGTGCTAATATTTGTGGATACAAGGTGTCATGTGGTCAGTACAATGAAGCCATTAATCTCAGTTTTTTAGACCAGAACTGACACTTACTAGCTCCTCATCTGTTCTAATAAGGCTAAGTTTGACCCCATTACATACAACTGCCACACAGGAAGATTCTGGAAGGGCCGGGGATCAAACTAGGGACCTCTGAATCTGTAGCAAGTAGTACTGACCACTAGAGCACAAGGGCAGTCTAGAAATATTACCAACTTCAATAATAGATATTCAAGGGAACTGCTACTACAATATAGGACAAGGCATTAATCTGTTCCCTGGCAACATATTCCTGTCATTGTTCTGTTCCCTGGCAACATATTCCTGTCATTTTCTGTATCCTTGCAACATATTCCTGTCATTGTTCTGTTTCCTGGCAACATATCCTGTCATTGTTCTGTTCCTGGCAACATACTCCTGTCATTGTTCTGTTTCCTGGCAACAAACTCCTGTCATTGTTCTGTATCCTTGCAACATATTCCTGTCATTGTTCTGTATCCTGGCAACATATTCCTGTCATTGTTCTGTTCCCTGGCAACATATTCCTGTCATTGTTCTCTATCCTTGCAACATACTCCTGTCATTGTTCTGTTCCCTGGCAACATACTCCTGTCATTGTTCTGTTCCCTGGCAACATATTCCCTTCATCATTCAGTATCCTGGCAACATATTCCTGTCATTGTTCTGTATCCTGGCAACATATTCCTGTCATTGTTATGTATCCTGCAACATATTCCTGTCATTGTTTGTTTCCTGACAACATATTCCTCTCATTGTTCTGTATCCTTGCAACATATTCCTGTCATTGTTCTGTATCCTTGCAAAATATTCCTGTCATTGTTCTATATCCTTACAACATATTCCTGTCACTGTTCTGTTTCCTTGCAACATATTCCTGGCATTGTTCTGTTTTCCTTGCAACATATTCCTGTCATTGTTCTATATCCTGGCAACATATTCCTGTCATTGTTCTCTATCCTGGACACATATTCCTGTCATTGTTCTATATCCTAGCAACATATTCTTTTCATCGTTCTATATCCTTGCAACATATTCCTGTCATCATTCTGTATCCTGGCAACATATTCCTGTCATTGTTCTGTATACTTGCAACATATTCCTGTCATCATTCTGTATTCTGGCAACATATTTCTATCATAATTCTGTATTCTGACAACATATTCCTGTCATTGTTCTGTATCCTTGCAACATATTCCTGTCATTGTTCAGTATCCTTGCAACATATTCCTACATTGTTCTGTGACCTGACAACATATTCCTGTCATTGTTCTGTATTCTTGCAACATATTCCTGTCATTGTTCTGTATCCTTGCAACATATTCCTGTTTTTCTATTATTCTGTATCCTTGCAACATATTCCTGTCATGGTTCTGTTTCCTGGCAACATTTCCTGTCATTGTTCTGTTCCTGGCAACATATTCCTGTCATTGTTCTGTTATCCTTGCAACATATTCCTGTCATTGTTCTGTTTCCTGGCAACATATTCCTGTCATTGTTCTGTTCCCTGGCAACATATTCCATCGTTCTATATCCTTGCAACATATTCCTGTCATCATTCTGTATCCTGGCAACATATTCCTGTCATTGTTCTGTTCTCCTGCAATATTCCTGCCATTTTGTTCTGTATCCTTGCAACATATTCCTGCATTGTTCTGTATCCTGGCAACATATTCCTGTCATTGTTATGTTTCCTTGCAACATATTCCTGTCATTGTTCTGTTATCCTGGCAACATATTCCTGTCATTGTTCTGTTCCTGGCAACATATCCTGTCATTGTTCTGTTTCCTGGCAAAAAACTTTCCTGTCATTGTTCTGTATCCTTGCAACATATTCCTGTCATTGTTCTGTATCCTGGCAACATATTCCTGTCATTGTTCTGTATTCCCTTGCAACATATTCCTGTCATTGTTCTGTATCCTGGCAACATATTCCTGTCATTGTTCTGTTCCTGGCAACATATTCCTGTCATGTTCTGTATCCTTGCAACATATTCCTGTCATTGTTCTGTTTCCTGGCAACATATTCCTGTCATTGTTCTGTTTCCTGGCAACATATCATCCTGTCAATTTTCTGTTTTCCTGGCAACATACTCCTGTCATTGTTCTGTTTCCTGGCAACATATTCCTGTCATTGTTCTGTTTCCTGGCAACATACTCCTGTCATTGTTCTGTTCCTGGCAACAAACCCTGTCATTGTTCTGTATCCTTGCAACATATTCCTGTCATTGTTCTGTATCCTGGCAACATATTCCTGTCATTGTTCTGTATCCTTGCAACATATTCCTGTCATTGTTCTGTTTCCTGGCAACATATTCCTGTCATTGTTCTGTTTCCTGGCAACAAACTCCTGTCATTGTTCTGTATCCTTGCAACATATTCCTGTCATTGTTCTGTATCCTGGCAACATATTCCTGTCATTGTTCTGTATCCTTGCAACATATTCCTGTCATTGTTCTGTTCCTGGCAACATATTCCTGTCATTGTTCTGTTCCCTGGCAACATATTCCTGCCATTGTTCTGTATCCTTGCAACATATTCCTGTCATTGTTCTGTTTCCTTGCAACATATTCCTGTCATTGTTCTGTATCCTTGCAACATATTCCTGTCATCATTCTGTATTCTGGCAACATATTCCTATCATAATTCTGTATTCTGACAACATATTCCTGTCATCATTCTGTATCATGGCAACATATTCCTGTCATTGTTCTGTATCCTTGCAACATATTCCTGTCATTGTTCTGTTCCCTGGCAACATATTCATCGTTCTATATCCTTGCAACATATTCCTGTCATCATTCTGTATCCTTGCAACATATTCCTGTCATTGTTCTGTATCCTGGCAACATATTCCTGTCATTGTTCTGTATCCTGGCAACATATTCCTGTCATTGTTCTGTTCCCTGGCAACATATTCCTGTCATCGTTCTGTATCCTTGCAACATATTCCTGCTATTGTTATGTTTCCTGGCAACATATTCCTGTCATTGTTCTGTTTCCTTGCAACATATTCCTGTCATTGTTCTGTTCCCTGGCAACATATTCCTGTCATTGTTCTGTTTCTTTGCAACATATTCCTGTCATTGTTCTGTTTCCTGGCAACATATTCCTGTCATTGTTCTGTATCCTTGCAACATATTCCTGTCATGGTTCTGTTCCCTGGCAACATATTCCTGTCATTGTTCTATATCCTTGCAACATATTCCTGTCATTGTTCTGTTTCCTTGCAACATATTCCTGTCATTGTTCTATATCCTTGCAACATATTCCTGTCATTGTTCTATATCCTGGCAACATATTCCTCTCATTGTTTAGTTTCCTGGCAAACATATTCCTGTCATTGTTCTGTTTCCTGGCAACTATATTCCTGTCATTGTTCTATATCCTTGCAACATATTCTTCTCATTGTTTAGTTTCCTGGCAACATTATTCCTGTCATTGTTCTCTATCCTTTCAACATATTCCTGTCATTGTTTCTGTTTCCTGGCAACATATTCCTGTCATTGGTCATGTTTCCTTGCAACATATTCCTGTCATTGTTCTGTTCCTGACAACATATTCCTGTCATTGTTCTGTATCCTTGCAACATATTCATGTCATTTTTCTGTTTCCTTGCAACATACTCCTGTCATCGTTCTATATCTTTGCAACATATTCCTGTCATCAATCTGTATACTGGCAACATATTCCTGTCATTGTTCTGTTTCCTTGCAACATATTCCTGTCATTGTTCTGTTCCCTGGCAACATATTCTGTCATTGTTCTGTTTCCTTGCAACATATTCCTGTCATTGTTCTGTTTCCTGGCAACATATTTCTGTCATTGTTCTGTATCCTTGCAACATATTCCTGTCATTGTTCTGTTCCTGGCAACATATTCCTGTCATTGTTCTGTATCCTTGCAACATATTTCCTGTCATTGTTCTGTTTCCTGGCAACATATTCATGTCATTGTTCTGTATCCTGGCAACATATTCCTGTCATAGTTCTGTTCCTGGCAACATATTCTGTCATTGTTCTGTTTCCTTGCAACATATTCTGTCATTGTTCTGTATCCTGGTAACATATTCCTGTCATTGTTCTGTTTCCTGCAACATATTCACTGGTCATTGTTCTGTATCCTGCTTGGCAACATATTCCTGTCATTTTCTCTATCCTGGCAACATATTCTTGTCTTTGTTCTATTTCCTGGCAACATATTCCTTTCATCATTTTATATCCTTGCAACATATTCCTGTCAACATTCTGAATCCTGTCAACATATTCTTGTCATTGTTCTGTATCCTGGCTACATATTCCTGTCATTGTTCTGTATTCTTGCAACATATTCCTGTCATTGTTTTGTTTCCTTGCAACATATTCCTGTCATTGTTCTGTATCCTTGCAACATATTCCTGTCATTATTCTGTATCCTTGAAACATATTCTTGTCATTGTTCTGTTCCCTGGCAACATATTCCTGTCATTGTTCTCAATCCTTGCAACATATTCCTGTCATCATTCTGTTTCCTGGCAACATATTCTTGTCATTGTTCTGTATCCTGGCAACATATTCTTGTCATTTTTCTGTTTCCTTGCAACATATTCCTGTCAATGTTCTATATCCTGGCAACATATTCTTGTCATTGTTCTGTTTCCTTACAACATATTCCTGTCATGATATTCTGGATTGATAGAGGAGATCCAGTGGATATAAGTTACGAGATAGTTAAAAGGAAGTAATTATTGAGACACTGCAAGGTACTTACAAGTGTTGTATTAAATATCTAGCTTTGTATAAGGATTATAATACATATTTTCTCAAAATCGGCCATAATAATTCTGATTAAATTTTGTTTCAAAACATTAATAAGGATTCCATACAAAATGGATACCCTCAATATTTCGGCAAAATGATCGACTTTAAGGGTTCCGATCTGAAGTGTAAATTCTCATTTGGACCATATGTCTGAAACTATTTGAGATAATAAATAACTTATTGTTGAAAATATGTAGATCTATTTATAAAACAAATCTTTTATAAGAAACATATTTTTATAAAACCAATATCTTTCAAGCTTTCAACTTTTCGAAATCTAAAGGTAAAGTATTGCATCCTGTAAAAAATCTAACCCGAGAGTTGATGGATATCGACGTCTCATGACCCCATAAAAGCGAAAAAAGAAAATTGATTTTCTCAAAATCGGCTCTGATGATTTAGATTAAAATTCGCTTCTAGATGTTGATTAAGATCATAAATGAACTGGTTATTTTCAATTTCCCTTGAAAATGACTTTTATAGTACTTTACAGAAGCTGCAATTTCCGTAACTGTCTAACTATTTGATATACTAAATAATTTATCATTGCAATTTTGTAGTACTATCAAAAATTAAAAACTTTCATATGCAATATATTTTTATAAAACTAATAGCTTCTGAAATATTGGCAAATATAATTTCTTATTACAATTTTATGAGCTTTAGTTGCAAAGAGATACTACTTAAGTCTAAACGCAATAATTTTATAATGCCACTGAGTAAGCAAATAAGTAAGTCTCTCAAAAAGTGTGTTCTCTTTCTTTCAAACTTTACTTTACTTTACAGCTAAAGCAAGTATTGTGATCGTCAAAAAAATTGAACTCGATATTTTTATGTACGTCGACGCCTCATGACCCCCCGAAACCTAAAAAGTGGTTTTCACAATGTCGTCTGTCTGTCCATCTGTCCGTCTGTCTGTATCTCGAGATAGAGCCAAAACTTTTTTACCGATTGGGCTAAAACTTGATATTTAGGGATTTAATAGTGTTACCCTGAGCAATTTTTGGAACTGGGTATCCAACCCTAAAATTAAGGGTAGTTTTCTTAAGGGTGGAAAGAGAAAAAAAATCGATTTTTATTAAATTTCATTTCCAAGCATTGAACAATATTACAAACCAAATGGCTACCCTAGATATTTCGTCAAAATGACTTTAAGGGTTCCGGTCAAATGCTGAAATTCTAATTTTCAATATTATCTCCGAAGTCTTTGAGTTATGAAATTATTTATCATTTATCTATTTATAGTAAATATCTTTTACTTGAAATATATTTTTATAAAACCGATAATTTTCAACCTGTACGAATATATATATATATATATATTCGTACAGGTTGAAAATTATCGTTTTATAAAAATATATATATAATAATAATATATTTATAATATATAAAATATATAAATATAAATAAATATTTATATAAATATATAATTATTTATATTTATATATATAAATATATAAATATAAATAAATATATTTATAATATATAAAAATATATATATAATATATAATTATATTTATAATATATAAAAATATATATATAATATATAATATATTTAAATAAACTAATTACTAGGTGGCTTCAAATTGCTACCATTGTGCGAGTTAAGCTGTGTGCATATTTGTAATCATTTCAGTGTCATGTCTATAAATAAAATAAAATGATTGCTAAACTTATCACTCAAAGAGGAAGATGTTGAACGTTTGCTAGTAGAAGTGCCTAGGGATACTGACTCTATGGAAGGTGAGTGTGATTCTAAGGAGAAGATTGCTTACAGGAAAGTGAGGACAGATCAAGTGTTTTTATACAGGAAGATGACGGGTTCAATAATGACAATAATGTCCTAAATTATTCTGATGTAAGTCAGGAAGATAGTAATAAATATGATGATGATGATGATTATGAACCACTTAGTGAGGGATTTAAAAAAATATATGGTTTGTGGGAAAACAAAATAATGTGGTGGAACATTCAAAATTTGACAAATGACTTTGGCCCTAATGTACCAACAAGTACAGAATCTCCTGTCAATACTTTTTTGTGTTTATATCCAGATTCTTTCAGTGAACATTTAGTTTTTCAAACTTACCTTTACTCTACACAGATGGGGAAACTATTCATCCTTGTAACTGCAGAATAAATGAAAATTTTCATAATAATAAACATTATGATGGGGATAAAACGTTTACCCTCCTAAAGGGCCATTGGTCATATCAACCTCAGCTTAGGGATACATTTATCTCTCCCCTGATGCCAGTGAATCGTTTTGGTTGGTTGTTGACACATTTACATGTAAACAACAAAGTATTAAGCTAAAAAGAGGAGACAATGCATTTGACAAACTCTACAAACTACGACCAATTCTTGATACACTTTCAGTGACTTTCATAACCTGCTTCAAACCAGGAAAACATCAGTCCATTGATGGAAGTATGATCATATTTAAAGGAAGGAGTTCTTTCAGACAATCTATGCCCAACAATCCAATAAAACGAGGCTACAAGGTGTGGGTGCGTGCGGGTAAGTCAGTTTCAGATATACATAGGGAAGGTTGAGGGCAATATTGAGAAACTATTAGGTGCTCGAGTTGCCAAAGGTCTAACTTTTGAACTTTTTGGTCTGGGTCATGATGTTTATGACAACTATTTTATAAGTGTTGATTCAATTATTTCACTAAAGAACCAATCGATACATGCATGCGGCACAGTGATGAATGTGAGAACCAGCTTGCCAAAAGAACAAAAGGTAGAAAAGAACACGAAGAAAGGTGATAGTGAGTTTCACACTTAATTTACGGGAGTTGCTTGGCTAAAGTGGAAAGACAACAAATGTAATTCCCACAATCCCTCGCTTATTTCTGAAGTCAAGAGGAAAAACGAAGATGGAACAATACAGGTCCACAACTATTGAAAGATTACAACCAGTACATGGGCTATGTGGATAAAGCTGATATGTTGAAATAAGCCGGAAATGCCGCATCGTATATTCTGACACTTTGTGAGTGTTGCACTGTCAAATGGCCTTGTAATTTATGCACTCTAAAGTGAGGGCTCCCATTTCTCATTTCTGTAGTAGATGGATTGATTGGTGCAACACAATCTTCACCTGGAGTAAGAAAACCACTTCCAAAGCCAGTGAGCTATTTCAAGCCTCAAGTACCTCTTGAAAAAAGATTGGACAAGGTAGCTCATTTACCTGTAAGGAGGGAGTTCAAGCAGACGTTGTGCCCACTGCAGCAAGAAGTTACAGCCACACCGAAGTAAATGGTCTTGTAAGACATGCGAAGTGGCATTGTGTCTCAATGAATATAAAAATTGCTTTGTAGCATACCACACCATGTAAAAATATACTGGAATTTATTTGAATAGTGGTTTTACTGAAAGACCACCATTTTTTAGCAACACTCAATCTGAATGAAAACTTTATTTTTTTGCTAAAATTAAATTTGAAATGTATTTAGAAATAAGTTTTCATAGCAAAAAAATAAAAATAAATTAAATCCTTAATGTGTGCTTCAAAGGGTTAAGGTAAAGTAAAAAATACAAGCCGAGATGTTGATGGATGTCGAAGTTTCATAACCCCCCGAACGCTAAAATGTGATTTTTGCAACGCCCTCTGTCTGTGTCTGTGTGTCTGTCGAACCACACAATTAAGAGCAGTTTACTAGAGGGTGAAAAGAGAAAAATTCAATTTTCTCAAAATCGGTTATAATGGTTTTGATTAAAATTGGTATCTAGGAGATGATTTATCTGATTGCCGAATCATATCTTCACTTCTGGCAAGACGTGTGTTTCATCTCACAATCACCCTACCATTACACATTAGTGTAAGTGCATATCATCCGAACGGGTAGTAAGACGTGGTGCTAATAATAATTGTATCTAGGAGTTGACTAAGATTCTAAACAAAATTGTTTTTTTGTTTACATTTTCCGATGAAAATGACCTTAAGGCAGAAACAAACATTTATATATCTCCACAACCATTTGTGATACTAAATAACCTGCACAATTTTAGTAGGCCTACTATTAAAAAACTTTCTTTGAAATATATTTTTATGTAACCAATAGTTTCTGAGATATTGGTAAATATATCAATACAATTTTGTGAGCTCGTTGATGCTGTTTTCCTTTAACCTCTTTAGGGGAAATATTTGTACACCACAGGATTTTCGTGAGGGGGGAGGGATGTGTGTTCTCCAATTGGGATCGGGTCGGGGAGAGGGGGAGGGGGCATATCAAGAAATTTGGACATAAAAATATTTCATAATGTAAGTAATTTGTCAGTGTAACGCTAAGATTTATGATAATCCTCTAATGAAGGGTGTAACTTGAAATGTATGCAATAAGTATTGAAATTTATTACAAGTAAATAATAAGAACATCAACAAATAGTGATTATTAAGAGGGAAACATTGTAACAATTATTATAAGAATAGTTTTTTTATCTATTAAATCAATTAGACAAAATATATGGAACTATTCAGATTTCGAACAATCGAACTTTCACTCCACTCCATAGTAAAGCGAGCTATTTCTCATTTTAAATCGAAATTTACCACTAAACCATGCTATCACATTATGTGTGTAAAATATTTGTCACATATTTTGTTTAAAGCACGTTATTTAAGAATAAATTATTTTAAAGATATTTATTTATTATTAATTATTGAAATAGTATTAATAAAAATGATTAAATAAATTTAAACCTAAAAAAGGTGTGTGCAACTTAAATTTGGGTAGTTTCATTAGTGCCCATTTTTACAAATACTGTAATTAATAATAATTGCCGTATATTAATTAGTCATTTAAAAATACACCAATAAATATTTAAACAAATTAAATATGATTGGTGAGTTAGTATTACGTGACAATAAAACTAGTAAAATTAATTTGATTTGTTTAATTTATTGAAGGAGTCGTGCGCCCTCCACCCTGCTCCTGGATCAGCCTCTGGTACAGCAGTGATCTATCTCTCTCATTTTAGACTCGATAGTCAATAATTAACTATTTTATTTGCCAAAATTTATGAAAGAGAAATTTAGTAACAATGCGATAACTATAAGATGTGCATCCCATAATAAAATGCCGATAATTTTAACCAGAAGTCAGAATTTTAATACGAAGTGTTAACCCTTGGAGACACAATAAGTCTTATCGATATTTTTTATTGGTCCCAATGTACAAATGAAGACGTTAATTCTACAAACATAAAATTATAAAATTTAAAACCATGAGTCAAAATTTGTTTACGTGTGTATAGCACAATTTGTTCACGGGTTCGCTAGTGTATTACGAATTTTGAGTAAATATCTCAATTTTTAAGCAATGGAGTGATAAAGTCCGTGCAGAGTTCCGTACAATTATTTTTAATGTAGACCTATATCATTTGCTTAGCAGCAATAGTAACTCAATTAAAGACCAATTATGATTTATTTTAAGAGAAGGTGGAAGTTTAAAATTCGCTATTAAATCAGTATTTTATTATATTAACTCGTTGATACATGTGTATGTATTATATACATACATTGAGCGAATACACATAAGCTTACATATGCAGGAGAGAAAAATGACGTCATAAGCAGGCAAAAGGCAATAGCTAAAACAACCTGCTTCGGTTGCCGCGCTACTTTTGTGTTAGACTAGACTGCCGATGATGGGGCGATCGATGTTCGAATCTAGCTTGGGTGTACCGAGGGTGGCTCTTCCAAAATAGTTTTCCATCCTCCCTACACGTAAATGCGAGTACGCTTCCTATGAATATAACCTTCCTAATCCCTAAAACTACTAACGTAATTAGTACATAAAAATATAACCCCGACGGGTAATAATACACGGTGCCAAAACCATATAATATAAAAGTGAATGATTCGAGAAGCGTGACTGACAGGGCCAGGAAGGAGGCGATGGAGAGAATGTGAAGAGGTGGAAGAACTGAAAATCACGGGAGATGGAAGAGATGTAGGCCTACATCAAAGCAAAGGGTTGACAAGGAGAGAGCCAATGAAAACAAGCAGGGGAGGATAACTTCATGCTCAAAAGCAAAAAAGGAGATATAGATTGGATACATAGAGAAGCTATACGATCATAGAGGATTGAGGCTGGAACGTTACTAGGAGGACCAAGGGCCGGTGATAGAAGGATGGCGATCCAAGATCTCAGGAAAATAGAAGCGATGAGATGTGACCGATTAGTACCATCTGATGCACTTAAGGCCTTTGGAATTGGGGCATCAACCCTACCTACTAATCTAGTCAATAGGACTTACGACACCGGCACTTGACCAAAAGATCTGCTTAAGATCATTTTGTTCCCCTTATCAATAAAGTGCAACGCCAAAGAATGTAAGGACTATAAGACAGTTAGTTTTATATGTCAAATTACCAAGGCTGTGACAAGGATAGTGCCGAGGAGAATATAAATGAAAATAGAGAAGAGCAAGTTGATTTTTGAAAGGGAAAAAGGACAAGGAGTGAAGTTGGGTGTCTAAGAATACTGGCAGAACACTCGTTGAAAATTGACAGGGAAACTTATTTTATTTTATAGACTGGGAGAAAATGTTTAATTGAGTGGGCTGGAGTATGTTTCTGAAGGTTTTGAGGAACATTGGTATAGATTGAAGTGTACACAGAACAGAGAGTGGTGGTGAGAGTAGAGGAGTACGAAATGGAAGATACACTATAAGAATTGGAAGAGGGTTGCGACAGGGATGTTGTATGTTACCAGCTCTTTTCAATATTAACAGCAACAAGTTGACAGATAAGGCTCTAGAAAGAGTACGAGGCATTGTTGTAAGTGAAGAACGACTAAAAACCATTAAGTACGTGGATGATCAAGCGGTGTTAGCATAGTGGAAGAAGAATGGTGGTACGTGATGGGTATATTATAAGAGTGTGAAAGGAATTTGGAATTAAGGTAGAAGCGATGAGAGTTGAAAAGGAATAAGGCAATGTTGTTATATTCATTGAAAGGAAGAAACTAGAACCAGTAAGGTCTGAAAATATTTGGGAGGTCTGGTGACTTGCAATGGAAACTGTACAGAGGAATTTAGAAGCAGGGTAGCTATGGGAAAGGGAGCATATGGAAAGATGAGGGGATTATTGACATCGGGAAGAATCCTGATTGAGTTAAGAAAATTATTTGTAAAGTGTTTTGTGTGGAGTGCGGTGACGTATGGATTTGAGAAGTGCACAATCAAAAAGAGAGAAGGAAGGTATTTGAAGGGTTTTGAAATATGGTTGTGAATAAGAATAGAGACAGTGAAATGGATGGACCGAGTGAGGAAGTGTTGAAGAAGTGTTAAGGAGGGCAGGAGAGGAAAGGAGCCTGATAAGGATGATAACGAAGAGAAGCTATATAAAGACGTTAAAGAAGACATTCAGGACCTAGAAGAATGGAAAACGTTCAGTTGATACTTGTTTCAGGATAGATCCACAGAAGAAGATATGTGGGGTACATACTGTAAGAGCGTGTGACAGCTAAGAAAAGCTACCATGTATCCATTCAGCAAACCATGTGTTCTTAGAGAACATATGTTGAGCTGTTGTTACGTTTGGGAGTCAAAACTTTCACAATAACAATTAGTTTTTAGCCATTCTTTTGACTGTTTTTATATTATTAAAGTGTGAACTTATAACAATAACCATTTGGATGTAAGCGATGTCTGTAGTTCACCTAAAAATGCTTTTCAAACGGGAGCTTCTTCTGAAAGGCTACCTTCTCTATAAATTTATATGGTAAACTAGTGGAAGAAAGAGTGGTTGATGACATCACTCAAACCGTCCTTGTTTTTGGTAGTGCGCTGTTAACAAGTTCTTTTTTTACTTTCTCGCAATCTTACAGGTAGAGAAATTATTGTGATCGTCAAAAAGATCTAACTCAAGATTTTGATAAATCATGAAGTTTCATGAGCCCCCAATTTTATTTTTTTTAAATTCCCATCTAAGCTATGTTACCAAGCGGGCTAAAACTTGATATCTATGGTTTTCTAAGGGTTGCTCCAAGGGTTTTTTGAAATGGGATATATAACCCTAAAATTAAGAGTAGTTTACTCAAGGTCAAAAAGAGAAAAAAATCAATTTTATCAATAACGGTTCTAACGATTTTGATTTCATTTCATTTCAAAACATTTAAAAATATTCCAAACAAAATGTCTACACTCAATATTTTGGTAAAATAACTTAAGGTTCTGGTCTGATACATAAATTATCATTTTCTATCATACCTACGAAACTATTTGAGATATTAAATTACTTATCATGGAAAATATGTATATCTCTTTACAATACAAATCTTTTATAAGAAATTATTTTTATAAAATATATATATATATATATATATATTAACTTTTCTAACACTAAAGGTAAGGTATTGCGACTGTAAAAAAATTTTAATCCGAAAGGTTGATGGATGTCGACGTCTTGTGAGCCCTAAACCATAAAAAGTGGATTTTGCAATGCCGTATGTCTGTTTGACTTTTTAACCCCATAATTAAGAGTAGTTTAGTAAAAATCGAAAAAAGAAAAGATTGATTTTCTCAAAATCTTCATTTATTATTAATATTTGGAATAGTAATAATAAAAATGATAAAATAAATTTAAACTAAAACAATGTTTGTGAAAAAGGTGAGAGGCGCGTAACTTAAATTTGGGTAATTTTATTATTGCCAATTTTCACCATTTTAATACTTAATGTAACTGCTTTAAGTATTAATAATAAGTACCGTATATTAATCATTTAATAATACCACCAATAAAAATTTAAAAAATTAAATATGGTTAGTGAGATAGTATTACGTGACAATAAAACTAGTAGTGACTTTAACATTGATTTAATTGGTTTGATTTATTGAAGGGGGCGAGCGCCCTCGACCCTGCTCCTGGATCCGCCACTGGTACAGCAATGATCTATCTCTCTCATTTTAGACTCGATAGTCAATAGTTAACTATTTTATTTGCCAATATTTATGAAAGAGAAATTTAATAGCAACGCGATAACCATAAGATCCCCTAATAACATGCCGATAATTTTAACCAGAAGTCAAAATTTTAATTCGAAGTGTTGACCCTTGGAGATACATTATCGATATTTTTTATTGGTGCAAACATACAAATGAATACGTTAATACTTTAAAAAGAAAATTATAAAATTTAAAACCGTGAATCAGAAAACGTGTTACATATCTAAATTACAATTTGTTCTCGGGTTCGCTAGTGTATATTATATTACGAATTTTAAGTAAATATCTCCATTTTTAAATTATAGAGCGAGAAAGTCCGTGTGGAGTTCCATCACATCTATTTAAACTAATATTTTGCTTGGCTCTTTCTCTAAGTTACATAAAACATGTATTTTGGTGGTAGTTATAATAAGATACAAGTGTAAATATACAACTTTTTAATTCTTATTTCATGTCCAGTACTAGAATATCTATTGTTGCCACAATCACGAAACAAAAAACGCAATAGTTTTATTAAAATATTTTGTTCTTTCAATAAGTTGTGAAAACACCAATTATAGGCTACTATAATCCTTAGGTAGGCCTATTATTGGAATAGTTTGATAAAATAGGATTAGTAAGTAAATAATAACTATTTTTGAATAGGTTGACACTAGTTACTTCCAGCCAATGTGTCAACAAGGAACCTGCCGGTAACTGTCGCTTACCAGCTCTCCTAGATACCGTTGGTACCCTTATAGCCTATAGCCCTTAGGTATATCTATATAGGCCCTAAATTTAAACATAAGAGCATATTATCTAATAAAAACCAGTAAATAAATTCTTATTGTTATAAACATTGTGACCAAATATCAACAATTGTTGAATATCTGCCATGGGCACAGTAGTATTTGACAATAAACATTTTAAAGCTATCATTAAGTTCCAGGACATCCCTAACCGATATTCAACAACAGTTGAGAACCCGTTTTGGTGTCCACGCGGTCAAACGCGCTAATCTCGCAGTAGAATGGACTGTTGATGACGGGAGATTGAGGCTCTAACCTTGGTTGGCTGTACTGAGGGTTGTTTTACACAAAACGTCTTTCCGGTCTCCCTTCACGTAAATGTGAGTACACATCCTCTAAATATAACCTTCCTAATATCTAAAACCTTTAGCTAATTGATACGTAATTGTTTAGATTGTCTTATGAAGAAAAGTACACGATTTGGTTGATTTTGTCTTTAAAATTTCTTTTACTGTAAAAAGTGCCAAAAATACTGCCCCACAACTCGCAATCCCTATCACTGTTTTTTGTAAGAGCTTGCACCCCCTCCCCCTAGAGGTCGCTGACAGCTTCAAGGGTAATAAAAGCAATGGCGAGAGTCCCTATTAGACCGCACTGAGCTACTTAAGTCGTGTCGAAATTAGCCGGGGCTGCTTCACGTCAATGCGTTTGCTTGTTTTTAAAAGCCACCCTCGTGGAAACTAAATATTTCAATAGTCCTCCCTCCCCCTCCATTGTCTCCCCCCGGGGAAACTTCAAAGAGCGGATTGAAATCTATTACGACCTCGTGAATGTAACCCTCCCGGCTTGGTGTCAACAGAGCCGGTCGGCGGTCTGCGCGTGCGCAATACTGCCTCACTGCACATCACAGCATCACACGGACACACGGGCTCATCGCAAATCACCGTGAAATGTATTCATTCTGTCTGTCTATCTGTCTTCTGTCGGGGATGGTGGGAAAAAAGAGGGGGCCGGTTCAAAGAGTCGCGAGGGTCGATATTGGTTTAGATCCTTGTGTTTCCTGCGCGGTTAGAGAGGTCACACCTCGCCTTGGTCGCAATTCTTCAACTCGCTGTTCAAATTCTGCCGGAACTAACGACCTCTAATATCATTCTAAATCGCATTTTTATGACGTCACTACTAATATATGCTATAAGGCCTCATATAGTTTCCTTGAATTGGCTAACTTGCACTAAATACTATTTTCATCGGAATCCGAGTATTCTGCTATTGAAGGACCCCTTGATAGGCGCATTAAGTTACTTAGCTCTCTCACTACATGATATGTGAATTCAGTAAGTTACTTAGCTCTCTCACTACATGATATGTGAATTCAGTAAGTTACTTAGCTCTCTCACTACATGATATGTGAATTCATTAAGTTACTTAGCTCTCTCACTACATGATATGTGAATTCAGTAAGTTACTTAGCTCTCTCACTACATGATATGTGAATTCAGTAAGTTACTTAGCTCTCTCACTACATGATATGTGAATTCATTAAGTTACTTAGCTCTCTCACTACATGATATGTGAATTCAGTAAGTTACTTAGCTCTCTCACTACATGATATGTGAATTCATTAAGTTAATAATCTAAAAACAAAACGATAAAGCCATCAAAATAATTCTCAGGTCAGTTCAACACAGCCGCCATATTAAGAAGAGTAAGCCTGCACATGTATTATATAAGGTTACTATTTGTTAAAATGATATTTAAAGCATTGTAAAAATAAATTTTACTAAAACATAAATATTATAAGACAGTATGATAGCTATCTTCAATAAATGAAAATATAGGAAATATAATGGCAACAATAATACCTGAATACCTGATATTTCGTGATAATTTTCAGCTCCTGCACCTAATAAAAAATAGTGTCTATGATATTTATTGGAATTTATAAAAATAAGAACGTAAATTATTCTTATTTCCTATAGATTATATATATTTCTAGCTAAATACTCCCTTTCGATCCTCTTTACACAAAATAAAAGAGCGTTTCATAATATCAAAGACGTTCTAATCTACCTCCAACACAAATTACTATATTACTAACAACTAGTGAAGGAAGTCCCTGTATACGAGAATAACCAGGATGGTAGATGATTGGCTCGCAAAGCCAAAGGTCCCGGGTTTGATTCCCAGGTCCAGGTTATAATATTTCCCTTAATTGAATCCAATTCATAATGTTCATTATCCATGACGCCAGGTATCGCCATAACCAAATATTACTATAATTATGTGAGTAATATTACTTGGCCCTCTGTATACTATAATGAGGTTACTAACACTCATACCCACTTCGGTGGCCGCATGAATTAAGGCGTCTCTCTCTCTCACAATATACTAGACTGACGATGATGAGGAAATTGGGACTTGATCCCGGTCAGGTGTATTAAGGGTTTTTTCCTTAATGGTTTTCCCCTCTCACTCCACACGAATGTGGTTACACTTCCTATCTAAATTCAACCTTATTTGTCCCTGACACCTCTTGGTAATTAGTGCACAGGTGTATAGCCCTAATGATTAGTAAGACAAGGTGCTAATAAAAACTACCCCTCACATATTTATCCCAATGGTAATGAGTAGTCTAAAAAATCCTATTCTAGCGCACTTTTTAAGGCGACGTTGCCAGAATGATGCTTCGCCCCTCGCCCCTTTGGGGACTGTTGCTGCATTACATCCCACCTAGTCAGCCCTTCTTCTAAGCCCTACAGCACCTTACAGCAAATGAGCGTCTAGAAAAACTTACAGTTAATGAACGTTATCAAATCCTACAGCCAGTGACAGTGTCTAAGATGGTTATTCCCCACACCTTTTATAAACCTTACATTTACCACAGTGAGGTCCCCGAGATGACGCTGTCACATCGACAATCCACCACCCTCCTAGACCTTACAGCCATCGATATTCTAGCCTAGCTCACCTTCTAATCCCTGCCATCAATGAACGTCTAGCATACCTCACAGCCAATACCGGATCCAATAGGATGGAGCCCCAAACTACTCCTAATCCTTACAGATACTATATCGACGACCCTGAGACGGGATTGCTAGTAAACAACATAAATAAAAGGATATAAAATATATTCAAAATATAACACAATAATTGACGAATCAACTCATGAGTTATGACCTTATAGCCAATTAACGTCTAATCCTGATTTCCAACACTTCCGTACGTGGAAAAGGTTTGATTCCTCATCCATAGTTAAAGAGGATTGTCGGTTTTTACGCGATATCCATCCCTCTCTCTACAGCTATACAGTAGCCCCATGGCTTCTTTGGTGCTGACTGACAGCCCACAGCTGACTTCTGACAGTCAACATTTAGGTATATACCTAAACTTTGACTGTCAGAAGTGACAGCTGCTAAACACATGTTTTTTCAGATCATATTGTTCGGCATAGGGATACATAATTTGGTCTGGTATCTTTTCAAAGCTTTGAGCTCTCAGTCAGCACCAAAGAAGTCATGGGGCTACTGTAGACATGTTAAGATTTTGGTATTTTAATCCAAGATTTTCATCCTGTTATCCAGGGAGGGATGTTGCACGCCCTGAATTCGACTTTATAAGTCATCTTAAACCTGTCAGCTTCAAGGGATACTCTTCGATTACATAATAATTTTGCTTGTACCTAAAATTGTAAAGTCAGTGACGCTAATAATAATACCATATTGACGTGTATCCTATTTAGCGCTAATAATTAATTTGATGAGATATAACCCAACTATTACTAATAATTACCCTGGTGGAGTACGACTCAACTAGTGCTGTGTGTAGACATGAGGAGATACATCCTGGATGAATGAAGGCTTCCCTACCCCTCATAACCCCTCACACCTCTCCATCTCCAAGTTTTGTGCACTCAAACCTACATCCTCCCAGCCTACTTGCTTATTATCTTCCTTATTTGGAACGGTGCTGAGCTAAGGGTTTGGTATTCGACTCCTAGCATGGCGGAAGCACAGCAAGTTTGTAATGGGCTAACCAATTCAGCCCTTTACTGCCTAAATCTGTTGCACATAATCATTGCTCAAGAATATATATATAGTACCCTATTATATATACAGATCTATTAATTTATATCTCCATGTGTTACATACCACGTCTCGGAAACATCATGGAACAAGAACTGCACCATCAGAAGTGTTGGCCACTCTCGCTGTTCCGCTAGCACTGCACTTGACTGGTCGGAGCAACAAACAACTGTCGCGGGGAACCAAATACAATTATATATCACCTGTCAAATAGTCAACACGTTCCATCGTCTTATCTTCCAGTCGACAGTACAGAACTTGTGATCGTGACGATGCTGCTGAAGGACAGACCGGGCTGACGGAAGTAACGGGCCGTATCTTTGAACATTCACATTTGTCGGGAGTAGGTGGCTCTATGGCTGGATTGTAACTCTAGGAAAATTTGTGTACCTATTGAGAGTATTAGATACTCTCATCTTGTTTTACATGTTATTTAGGTTAGCCGTTTAATGACATGGTTTACATACCATGGAGTGATTCTACACTTCACATGTTTTCTGCTTGGTCCTTATGACCAGCGGTTTGAATAGGGATGATTCCCACACCTTAGCCTGCTTGACCATGTTAGAGTCAGTGAGGCCTCCAGTTGGGAAAGGGGCTATTCAGGTTGTTTCAAGCCAGATAGTTATACCTAGTTAGGTTTGAGCTTGCGCTTCTGGGACCAGTTTGAGGTGATCAACTTGTGGGTCATTTATGCCCATCCGGCATGGCTCACATTTTGTATGTTATTTAACTTGTGTTGTTCACCAGTTTGCGGTGATCAACTTGTGGGTCATGTCTTCCCATCTGGCGTGGCTCGCGTTTCACTTACCTTGATGTGTGATTACCCTTGAGGGAGATTGATGCCTTACTAGTATATTGTTAACATTCTGTGGTTATGTATTTAATGTTCCTGGCATAGACCAGTTGGTCGTGCGCCAGCCCATGATAAGTCGAGGCCTAAAACGCTGAATTGAAACTTTCCCTATATATGTCATATTTATACATTTTGGCCTGTCCGTCGATGACCGGAGAGGACAGACAACAGTCTAGTGCCTTTGTAACCTGACCTTTTTATCCATCCTGGTCTCCTTTCATAGTATTTATTGTTCATGCTAAGTTCTGAGTAGGTTCCCTTCCGGTCCTGCTAGTGTAAAGTAACTTGCTAGTCATTTGTTGTAACAAATTACCTGTTGCTACCTCATTGTATAGGATGTATTGGCCTCCAAGTACTAACTAAGGGAGGGAAAAAATTGTTTAGTATAATTTGTATTATTGTTATGATTTGCTAGCACGGGAATACCTATTAAGAGGGGGACTGGGGTCACTCAAGTTAAGCACGAGCTTAACCTGTCTTACAAAATCATTGACGCTTCACGCCAAATTTTCTATCGCAGAATATTAACCATTCAGTTATCTATCTAGTTGATTATCCTGGTCAAAACTATGGACTGTTTGGGGAAATATTGGATTGTGTTCTGATGTTATTCTTTGTATTTTCTCAGCCTTTATTCCATTACACTTATTTGTTAATATGAATTTTTATCTTTTGCTTTCAAGTGTCTCCTATTGTGTATATTTACATTGTTAACGTCTCTAGTGTTAACCAAAGCACCGTTACAATTTTTCTAATGAGCTAAGGGTTCAAGATTCGATTTTTGACACGAGCTAATAGTTTATGGATAAGCCTATTGACTGGCCTTATTATGTATTGTGCACACACCTACGTCTGGGATGCCATCATAGGTGAACTCAACCCATCCTCTGCACCCTCCTACACCTCCTCCCCCTCACACCCCTACCCTCTGATTATCAGACATCCAAATCTATTAAGGTCTACTCTTTGTATGTACATGATAAACGATTAGTTCAAGAAATGATTAAAAAGAGTACAAAAATAAATAATCTCTTAATGAAGTCCAACCCTTTATGAGTATTTTCTAAACAACGGAGGAATGGACTAAAATTAATAAAAGAATGAGCATTTAATCAACATTAGCCCTTTTAGACCAACTCTATTGATTCTTTGCGTGTATTTTCTAAATGTTAATATACTCTTCTTGGACAGTTAGACCACCCGAGGCCATAACCCCTTACAAGGTTCAACATAAATCTCCAATAAAGGAGTCACCACATTCATTAAGTATGGGAGCTAATTTAAAATGTCACATTGTTTCGCAAGATACCTAAATTAAAAATGTATCATATAATGTAAGCTTATTAGCCATTATTGTTACCTGTACGAAAACAATAACACAACAACTGTTTACAAACGAAGGTGGGTTCTGTGGCCTGATTTCATTATTGTAAATGAAATAATATAAAAATGTAAGTACATTTTTGTAATAAAATTAATTTTAACGCTAGAATGTACAATGATTATTCATTTTAAAGACTAAATGAAAGTTGAATGTAAAAATTACTTGATGTATAACTTACTCTTACTGAAAAGAATGGCATTCACTTTCATCCACAAATTGTTTAGAGTTAGGTGAGTACTGAGTATCCTGTAACCCCGATTCAAATACAGTTATCGAGATGGTCATCTGTGAGCCTGCTTCTGTATTTGCTTTTCACAACTTTCATAGTTGAAAATTATGACTCACACATGGGCAGAGCAGAATAACACCTTCACTCGGAGTGCAACATGAACTAAAACTGAATATTATCCTTCGGTACAAAAGGCCATACATATCCTAAACTTGAAACACTCTTCAACGATGTCACTTTGGAAAACTAAGAGCTCCATTTCTAATGAAGGGTCCCTTAAAATGTTGTGTTACACAACTTGATAGAATTCCAATGTCGACGTCTATAAAAGAAGCTAAAACAATCTGTGCTAGAAGCTCATCTTTTTTTAAAATCATTGCACCGCTGTTGAAACTCTACTCTCAAGTTAGAGATTATTTCATTAAGATTTTCACCAGAGTAGAGCTCGAGATTTATTTCGTTATCCGACTTCTCCTTAGACATGGGAAATGTTTGAAGTCTCCTCAGCTGAGGTTCTTTTACCAAAGTTTGTTTCTTGGAAAACGCCTGTTCATCAAATATAATCTCTCCTAAATCCTTGTCCCGGTAGTAGTGGGTGAAATGACAGTTCCAGCGCACTTTCGCCCATAAGGTTTAACATTGATCCTCACCGCACCCCGTGAAGTGATACTCACTGCACCCCGTGTAAGGAGAATTACTTTCTCCTTACACCGCACCCCGTGAAGTGATCCTCACCGCACCCCGTGTAAAGAGAATTACTTTCTCCTGGATGTCCGATGTTAGTTTCTCCTGGTGACGAGTCTTGGGACCGCAGTAACTCAGGTTGTTGACGTTTGGACGTGTGGGACTGGTGGTGTTGGGTGTGTTGTGTAGTTGGTCAAATAGAGCGACCATGGTGACTAGATAACTTTGCTATGTAGTTTATTCCTTGGGGTCACGGAACGATGGAGCATGAGGAATAAATGTGAGATAAATATTGTTGGTGTGTAGATACATTTAATTTACAATATCCGTCCCACTCTCGGCTATATATATTTCTTATCGTGTCTGAAGTTGTGTTTTTGGTAGCTTAGATCAGGCTTTCTCAGTCGCACGCCCCAGTGTAAGAAGGATCACTTTCTCCCTGTAGACGCTTGACGAGGTGGGTCAACCTGTGGGTTCCTTTTCCCAAGTGCTGATTACGTCCTCCCCTAACACCCCTTCCCCCTCGTAGGTAGTAGCTAGATGGCCCTGTCATCCCCGTATTCCTATTGGCCGAGACAGGTCACGTGACCCGTACTCCTGTTCTGTGATTGGTTGTTGTTTTTCCCCCTCCTGGCTCTCTGATAGGCTGCTTCCTTCCCCACTCCCTGACCTACTTTTCCCCCTCATTTCCCCTCCCCTACCAACCCCGGACATGTTGGTTCTTGATTATTAATTATTAATGATTGATAATTAATTATCGTTAATTGATTATTGTTATTTAATTAATTGGTAGGATAGAGGCATTGGAGTTTTTATTGGTGGGATAGAGGTGTTTATATTCATCGATTAGGGCGCTGTAATTTATTTGATGAAGCATAAAGCCACCCGCGGCTCGGTCTCCACGATTTTAGAGTCTTTCTCCCCCGGCTGCCGGCTAGCAAATGGCGTAACCATCTCCAGCAGGGGCACGCTACCTTCTGATGACCAACTCACCCTTTCACTTTCCTGAGGTCATGAGCACGGGAATTCTCCCTCCCCACCCCTCCCCCAGAGCCGGGGTTGTTCATACTGGGGGCGATGAACCTCAAGGAGTCGTTGCCTTCACCAGAGTGTCACATCACCACCTTACCCCCCCTCAATGAAAATATCGTTGCAAGTCACTCAAGCTCGGACACTAGCTGAAAGTGGACGTGTTCCAATTACAACGCTCAATTGGCCCTTTTAAAAACTTACTACCCATTCGGTTCTGATAACAAATTATTATCTACATGTATGTTCACGAGCAATGCTCAACTGGCCCCTTTTAAAAAATATAGCACAGAGTCTTACTACGCTTATTTTATTTCAGATAAATAATGTAAAAGAACCGTGAGTTTCTAATATTTATAATAAACTGTATGTAAAAGCGAAAGACCAAATGGAAACTCAATCGTAATTACCTAGTGTCACACACACGTGCACACATTGTCAAACCCCCTTCCTTCACCTCTGACAAGACTAACCAGTTAAGTAAACTACGCGCCTTACTACCCGTTCGGTTGAATCAATGGCACGATTAGTTAGTTACCCCTTAATAGGTGATAACACCGCACAACTTCGGAGTGCTCAATGTTAATAAGTCTCTCGTACGATGCAAGAGTGGACTAAGTACAAATAAATTAAATGGCTAATCCTCGGTAATTGTATCTAAATAACGAATATGAAAACAGGTATTTAGCTTAACATTGCACGTAACAGCAAGTTCTTAAAATAAAGAATGGTCACACGGTTTAAGGCGCTACTCTAGCAATAGACTATACTACTAAAGATGGTAGGAAGTCGGATTTTGTAATTAGCGTTTTAAGCAGCTGCTATACTAATTACGCTAATAGATTAGGAATTGGGAAGTGCGCCTGCATTTGCATAGAGGGAGAGTGGAAAACACCGCAAGTCCCTGCTATATCTTTATATGTTGTAATAAGCAAGTAGCGTACTTGTACCCGCAGCGTTGTGAGGTGATACACATATTTATCACAGCGTCTTACGTGAGATGAAAATGGTGGAATCCGGACCGCTGTAGAGGTCAAGCATTCCTCACAATACACTTCTTGTTAGAGGTGAAGGATGGGTTTGAAAAATCTGTGCCGTGACCGATGATTTAACTCTTGACACAAGCATAGAAGGCTGTCGCCTAAAGGACACTTTCTGTGAAAATTGGTCTGTATAGTAAAGAACAACCCTTGGTACCCTGTAATACTTTTATTCTTCATACAGTGTGTGAGAGAGAGAGGAATATAACATTCTTTTACAAGAATGAAGCCTATTTGGCTGGTCACTCATCTGACAGCGCCACGTTGGCGTCCCCCTCCCAGACGGTGCCACCAAGCTCACTACCAGGGGGAATGTTGACCCCCAAGTACTGCTAACTTCGTCTTTTGGGTGTGTCCCAGAAAGTACCATTAGACTATCAGTTGTGTTTGAAAGCTCGATGAAGCAGGCACCCGATTGCCTACCAGAGGGAATGTATCTCGGCCGTGAGGGATCAAACGTATTAGACCCTGGAATAATTTAGTAGTCTCCCTCGCGTGATTTAAAAAAACTATGTACCTTCATCTGCGTGGAGGGAAGATGAACGTTATTGTTCAGCACACGGGTTATTTATCTGATCATAACATAAAAGCTAGGAAAGTGGACATGTATGTTCAAGAGCAATGCTCAACTGACCCCTTTTAAAATCAAAATATCTAGTCTTACCACGCTTATTTTATTTCAGATAAATAATGTAAAAGAACAGTGAGTTTCTAATATTTATAATAAACTGTATGTAAAAAGCGAGAGACCCTGGAATATTTACACCCACACACACACACCCTGCCACAGCACTCCCGCAATATGAGCACATGGACTAAACGTCAGACTCACCTATTATGGTTTGTTAGGGGGTGGAGAGGTCAGGGCTTGAAATCCGGTCGGACGCAATGGGGTTTATTTTTAGCTTCACTCATAATGTTGATTCATTTAATATTTTTTTCTTCCTCATTCTTATATTATTGGCGTACTTAATTAATGCGGATAGGCTAGAGGGTTAGTAAGACGTGATTCAAAGAAAATAATGTTTGAGTACTTTTAAGAGGACCGCCTCAATGCACCCAACATTTGCGAGAGAAAAAAGTCCATGTGGTACCCGCGTTTTCCTAGATATTTTACTTATAAACTTATGTAAAAGTTATTATTTATGTTATCAATATATATATAGCCACCATGATTTTTTTCCCTAGGTATTTAACTTAGGAACACATGTAAAGGTTATACATTATTTAATGAAATGTAGTCGTCGTGATTGTTCCTTATGATATTTAAAATAAATTCAAGATCCTCATAGGTGTATTCAAGTACAAGTAACGAAACGGGGCTCATCTGGTATGGTTCATTGACGAGGTTGGAGTTCGAACACTATCCTATTAAACTGAGGATATTTCCAACTCTCCCTCCATACAAATCCCTCAAAATACTTTCATTATTCCTGTCTCACTAGCGTATTTAAATTATTGTATAAGTAGTATTAATACCGTTAATTAAATATAGGTATGCTCGTGCTAGCAAAAGATACCGAAAAAGGTCATAATTACTAATTTTATTCGTTATATACTTTTCAATGTTAGTTAGTAGTTCCAACTCAACACTGGTCATCTTTAAAAATGTCTCACATGCTTGTCCAGGGCTTGTGCAAAAAAAATTAGACAGTCTAGTTTATACTACTCAAAAACACAAAGAGATGAAGTATTCGAAGACGATTGCTAAAAGTAGAACATCGTTTAAAACATATAAATTTTGATAATCTTACATAGTGTTGATTTCAAACTGACGAATAGAAAAAATGTACCTTCATCTGCGTGGAGGGAGGGTTTGCAGGGAGGGATAGTGGAAAATCTATTAGAAAAAACTTCCCAAAGTGCACCAGCATTTTGCAAGGAGGGAGAACGGAAAATCTATTAGACTCTGTAATTGTATCTATATAACGAATATGAAAACAGGTATTTAGCTTAACATTGCACGTAACAGCAAGTTCTTAACATAAAGAATGGCCACACGGTTTAAGGCGCTACTATAGCAATATACTATATTACTAAAGATGGGAAGAAGTCGGATTTTGTAATTAGCGTTTTAAGCGGTTGCTATACTAATTACGCTAATAGATTAGGAATTGGGAAGTGCGCCTGCATTTGCATAGAGGGAGAGTGGAAAATACCGCAAGTCCCTGCTATATCTTTATATGTTGTAATAAGCAAGTAGCGTACTTGTACCCGCAGCGTTGTGAGGTGAAACACACATTTATCACAGCGTCTTACGTGAGATAAAAATGGTGGAATCCGGACCGCTGTAGAGGTCAAGCATTCCTCACAATACACTTCTTGTTAGAGGTGAAGGATGAGTTTGAAAAATCTGTGCCGTGAACGATGATTTAACTCTTGACGCAAGTATAGAAGGCTGTCGCCTATTAACCTCATTGTCTTCTGGAGGTGAATAGCGGTAGTATCCACCCCCACTAAGACAATATTTAATTTATCTACTGGTCGGTGTGATTTGTTGACGAGTTCTTGCAAACATCGAAAGACTGAGAACCTTTTTTTAAATGTCATACAAAGACAAATATAGATATATGACCCACTTCAGTGGCCGCATGGTTTAAGGTTTCATTATCGAAGTATAAGTTACTACACTGTTGATGACTAAGAGATCGAGGTTTGAATCTTGGTCGGGTGTACTGAGGTTGGTTTCCACAGTCCCTCTACGTAAATGCGAGTACACTTACTCTAAATGTAGTCTTCCTCATTCTTAAAACCATTAGCGTAATAAGGGCAAAAGCGTATAGCCCAAATGGGTAGTAAAATTCAGTGCTAAAATAAAAAGGAAGAAATATTGTAATAAGAAGTAAAGTAGGATTTACAGTTGGCCTAAAAGCGTAAAGAAACTATATTTACTAAGAATGAAAACGTGACAGCACTCACGGAAGAACGATATGACCAATAAATATAGAATAAACGAAACGGAAAGAGGTAGATGCAAGACATTTATAAGAGGAGCGAGATATATAGATAAATTGAAAATATAACTAAATAAGTAAATGAAGAGATTGATAAAACAAATAGTGTAAAATAAAACAAAAATAGAGAAAATTTAGTTAACCTGAGGTGAAAGAGATAGAGATATATTCGAGAGAAAACATTATAAAATAAATGTTGAACGGTCAAAAATATTTTAATAATTGTTATAAACTGCAAGCGCCTATAGAAACGTGATCAAAATATCAACCTCATTAGTTTAGTTTGCCAGTACCAGCAGGGTTGTGAATAAAATCCCGGCTGGTTTTTACTAAATATTTTACCACTCTAGCTCCACTTTAATAAGGGTACATTTCTTATCAACTATATCCTGGCCCCAATAACGTAATTAATATAATTATATGCGTACAAACTGGGTAGCTAGTTAAATAATGAACGGTTCAACAATTTGTATTCAAGGAAACTAACACTACAATGTATGAATCACATTATGTCGTCTCCTGGCAACAAATACAATCATATTTACTTCATTGTGAATGACGATTAAGGTTTACTGAAAGAAGCTGAGATTTAAGAGAGATATAAGGAAAGTATTACCACGATAATTTTAGATAAGATTATCCGTGCCATTACGGGAAACCATCACCAAAATATCAGGAGAAAGGTGACCCACAAACTTACGGGAGAACATCACTAAAAACACTCTGCCACCTGGTCAAGGTATTCAGTTAATAAGCACAAGTATTTTCTGTAGAAATCTCACAAACCAATATATTTTTACCTTATTGATAATTTATAGTTAAGACGAGTATGATTAAATGAAACAACAATTTCCTGGATTGATAAAACCTTGTAATAACAATAGTCATCATTTCAATTTTGATCTTAGTGTGCTCTACCTCTATTATTAGTACTAATTAATAGTTTGGGAATCTGAGATGATCAAAGAAATGACACAAATAACGATGTAGCGATATTTTAACTAGTACCATATTTATTAGTTTTTAAGTCATGTCATAAACAAGGATTTAAAACCAAACCTCACGGTCCATTATAATCAAATAATACAATTTTAAGTGATCTGCATTGACTTTTTCTTGGAATATATAAAGTTCCCGGCTTTTATTCCATGTCTGTTGGATTGTTTTAATAGCAAAGTTATTAATTCTGAGCTATGATATTGTGTTATTCAGGGCAGGAAATGGCCGTGGCCGAGAGTCCACGAAAGGAGTTGGCCAAGAACATAATGGCAACGACTCAACACACACAAAAACAAACAGTTGTTCAGGCACATCAATTCAAAAACCTAGCCGACAAGTCAAAATTGAAAACCTTACATTTGGCAGAGGATCCAAAAATAATAATGACATTTGAAAACTATTTGAAAACTGGTCTCAACAAAATTAATACAATCATGAACCCTCATCTTTATGATAGAAAAACAAATCAAGCTATTAAAATAAATGTTACTATCCATCAAAGAAAAATATCAAGGAATATAAATTGTTGGTCCACAAAATCCCAAGCTATGAGGAGCTGATTTCAAAAAATGACCACTTGGAGGAGTGGATAGGAAAAATTAATGCTTTTCCCTCAGATGAGGAAGTCCGCAAGTATGAAACTTATGTTGCCCACCAGTTGTACAGAGGTCTAAAGTCAACAAATTATCAAATATTTCAACATTTAAAACATTTCCATTTAACAGAAGATATAAACATGATCATAACATTTAAGAAATATTTGGAAACTGGTCTCAATAAAAGTAATAAAATCATGAACCCGCACCTTTTCGATAGAACAAAAATTCAAGCTCATGAAGAAAAACCAATCATCCAAGGAATAGTATCAAAGAAAATAAATGTTGAACCGCGAAATGCCAAGCTATGAGGAGCTGATTTCAAAAAATGATTACTTGGAGTGGTGGTTTGGAGAAATAAGTGCTTTTTCCTCTACTGAAAACATTGTAAAATAGAAACTACGTCATGTACGGGAAGATTTTGCGTTCGCATTATAAATTTGATTCGGAAACTTAATATTTTCAAAACATTTCACAAGTAGAATATTTAATGACAATAGACTATTTTTATTGACTTTAAACTGTTTTTTAAAATAAAACCCTAGATGGTAAAATTGTGTTGATCTTTTATTAAATTTCTTAGTAAAACTATACATGAATTACTATGCATATTAAAATTTTTCTATAAACGTTCAAACTTGTTTTAAATTATCGTATCAATGGTACATTTTGTTAAATTAATCAAATACTTGTTAAATTATTGGGAAATTGTTTTTTTATCTTTGTGCAAACATCCAATCTAACTCTTTGTAAAATGCTCAATATATTTTTATTAAACTGATAATAGTGTATTTAATATATTTTAATTTTTTTAAATTAAGATTTTAGAAAATAATTGAGTTCAAAATCATTAAAATTAAATGTCCATTCATAATCATAAAAAAAAAACGATTTAGATATTTCAAATTTAAACCTTTTATCTCGTGTTTAGAATATTTTAGATTGGTATGCTTTATGTTATGGACAAGATATTGAATTAAGTTTACTAAACTAAATTATAGTATATATAAACTAAATTATATTGTGTGTATATATTTGTAGAAAATTGGGAAAGAGAACGAATTTGCTACCAAAGAGGTTTTACTTCCTCAAATTAAATACTTGTAAAGCATTTGGGTTATTCCTTTAGTAACATTTAAAACCAAGTGATGCGACTATAAACTCAGTTTAATTTATATAAATATAAAATAAACAGGTAGAGTTTTAATGATCGCTGATTTTTTACAGCAAACCTTATTTAACTTCCATCGATATATATATATATATAGTAAATATTCACAGTATACTTTACACTGTGTGTATACTTTTTTCACGATTTAAATAAATATTGTAAAACTTATGTCTGTGTTTTAATGTCTACACCCACACCTCCCTACTATCCTATAAATACAAGCTCATATAGCTTATAAGCGCAATCTGCACACCCTGATCACTCATCAACTACAAAAATAGCGAAGCATACGCCATCAGGATTTGCATATGTAATAGTCGATTCCGAAGGTAAATGTGTGAAACCTCCTGTCGTCTACAGCGGTGAAAATGTTGTGGAGACCTTTCTTCATAAACTTGTTGAAGAAGAAACCATTATCATCGAGTGGAAAACCACACTCAGTTCATCCGACCGAGATTCGAACCTCGATCTCCCCAGTCCTCAGCAGCCGAGCTCAATACACCAAGCGCGTTAACCAACTACGCCACTGAGGTGGGTTTTTCTATATGTTAAATATATTATATTAAAATATTTTTTTGCGAAGCGGAAAATTTGTTTAGCGTAAATGTTATATATATATATTATGCCAGGATATATAGTTTCATATTTAAAACGTAACAACATAATTTCAAGATCCTCATAAGTGTATTACTTGTGATTTTTTTTTGTAAAAGTTAAATATTTTTGCAGATATTAAATTTCTTTTTTTAAGTGTTGTGGGAATAAATATTATAAAACTTATGTTTTGCGTTTTAACGTCTACACCCGGATTCCGTGGCCCCTGATTGTGCATATGTCAGCTAGATTTGCGATATAACACGCAATGATTACGTCATAGGAAAAAAAACCCAGGTTGTCCGGTCCATGACGGATACACACATCCGTGCATTGTGAAAGACGATACCAAACAAACAATTTTAGTAGACTTTTGTGCCGGGATAGCGGCCCTAACTGCAGATTCCGTGGCCCCTGATGCGCATGTGTCAGCTAGAGTTGCGACATAACACGCAATGATTACTTCATAGGAAAAAACCCAGGTTGCTGAGGTCACGGTCTATTCTTGTCTCAACTTGTCATGACGACCCGCCAACCTGGCGCCAGGGTTGCGACATAACACGCGATGATTACTTCATAGGAAAAAACCCAGGTTGCTGAGGTCACGGTCTATTCTTGTCTCAACTTGTCTTGACGACCCGCCAACCTGGCGCCAGGGTTGCGACATAACACGCAATGATTACTTCATAGGAATAAACCCAGGTTGCTGAGGTCACGGTCTATTCTTGTCTCAATTGTCTTGACGACCCGCCAACCTGGCGCCAGGGTTGCGACATAACACGCGATGATTACGTCATTGGGAAAACCCACACGATCTATTCTTGTCCTGACTTGTCGACCCGCCAACCTAGCACCAGGGTTGGGGGGAAGTGAAAGGTAGGGGAAACATTTATCACACTCTAACACGAACGCTCGTCAGGAGAGGTTCGTGCCGGACAGAGCCTTATGCCGGAGGAACCAATGTTCACTTTACCGCCAACAACCATAGCGCGAGGTTCGTGCCGAGGCCTCATGCTTCCCCAAAATACAGCGTACTAAAACTCCAACACCTCAATCCTACCATGGAGCGCGAGCCGAGGGTGGCTTTATGCTTCATAAAATAAACTACAGCACCCTAATCAATGAATAAAAACACCTCTATCCCACCAATAAAAACTCCAACGCCTCTATCCTACCAATTAATTAAATAACAATAATAAATTAACGATAATTAATTAACAATCATTAATAATTAATAATCAAGAACCAACATGTCCGGGGTTGGTAGGGGAGGGGAAATGAGGGGGAAAATTAGGTCAGGGAGTGGGGGAAGGAAGCAGCCTATCAGAGAGCCAGGAGGGGGAAAAACAACAACCAATCACAGAACAGGAGTAGGGGTCACGTGACCTGTCTCGGCCAATAGGAAATACGGAGATGACAGGGCCATCTAGCTACTACCTACGAGGGGGAAGGGGGGTGATGGTATGGGAGGACGTAATCAGCACTTGGGAAAAGGAACCCACAGGTTGACCCACCTCGTCAAGCGTCTACAGGGAGAATGTGATCCTCCTTACACTGGGGCGTGGGACTGAGAAAGCCTGATCTAAGCTACCAAAAACACAACTTCAGACACGATAAGAAATATATATAGCCGAGAGTGGGACGGATATTGTAAATTAAATGTATCTACACACCAACAATATTTATCTCACATTTATTCCTCATGCTCCATCGTTCCGTGACCCCAAGGAATAAACTACATAGCAAAGTTATCTAGTCACCATGGTCGCTCTATTTGACCAACTACACAACACACCCAACACCACCAGTCCCACACATCCAAACGTCAACAACCTGAGTGACTGCGGTCCCAAGACTCGCCACCAGGAGAAACTAACATCGGACATCCAGGAGAAAGTAATTCTCCCTTACAACGGGGTGCGGTGAGGATCAATGTTAAACCTTATGGGCGAAAGTGCGGTGGAACTGTCATTTCACCCACTACTCCCGGTCCTGAAGTTGGAGGTTTAGTCTATTGAGTTTTTCTGTGACGTTTAGCAGGAACACAAAATCACATAGCCACTCAAAATATTCAAGTTCAGGATAGTCTGAATCACGTTCTTTGAAAAACACGATTATTGTTGGCAGCAGATCATTGAAACAATAGAGGACGCGTCCTTTGCTCAACCAGCGTACTACCGTATGGAGAAGGTCTCCACACTGACAGGTTAAGCTCGCCTACTCGTGTAAGTGCCTTAAACAAGCGTCTTTAAAGACCATGAGCCCTCACTTAGATGACCATTTCAATGACACGCTTCATAACATCATTGAATTTTAAAACTTTGCACAAAGGGATTGCTGGTGAAGAATAAAGTGGTCGGAAACAAATTGTGGAAAACTTTCATATTTCTTACATAACATTTTTGATACCAGTAAAATCTGGAGTTCTATCTGTTGTGATACCGACTAGCTTGTGTACATACAGGAATTTTTCAAAAGAAATAAATGTTTTGAATTTGGAGAAAATATACTCTTTCAAGGGAATAATTTTAAAAAGTTGTTCTTTTTAGAAAAATGGCTGAAAATCAACCTTACAAACACGTCTCAATGAGAAATGTCACTCCAATTCGTTGATTCCTCAAGTTGGAATAATAAATAAATTTACCCAAGACGTTTTTAAGCTGTGAAGTAACATCACAAGACATAATCTCCATTCGCCTCATCACGGTATTGGCAGAAAGCTGGGTATATTTTATCGCAGATATTATTTATTTTTAATTTTATTATTTCACCATCTTCGTGTAAACCTCTTGTAAAAATATTAGAAGCGTGAAGGAGAAATCAGTTAAGAAGTTTTTCTAACAATAACAAAGTTTGTTAATTTTATTTAGAATAATCAAAAATGGTAAATACATAAATAGAACAAAATATAATAACATGGCGTGAAGTGCTTTTCCTCTCAGATTTAGAAAAAACTTAATTAGATAATGGAATTACAAGACTTAGCAATAACTGAAAATGAAAATGGGAAACATACAGTAATTAGTTGGTTGTCAGTACAACACTCATATTAATAGTAATCATGGAAGTCTATGGTTCAAAGTTGAATATACCGCGCATTTAAAGAGAAACACATTAACTACGTTATTACTCCTATCTGATATTTCTACATAATTAACATTATAACTAATATGGGGAATTACCCAAACACGTGCCTTCAAGCAAAACGCAATAATTATGATCACTTATCATGTTAAAATGGCAATTTATATAGCCCTTACAGAGAGTCTAAGAGTGTATAGTTCCTTTAGCTTGAGTAATAGGCGCAAAAAAAAAAACTGTACTTCATCGTAACCCTTACAAACATTCAAACTTAGGTAATAATAACAAAAAAATAAATACGCGCCTTCAAATTACAAGAAATCAATATAATGTTGAACGGTAATTTACAAGACTCTATCTTAGGACCAAGTCCCAAACTAATCTACAAGAGTCCTGTGCTCTACCTTTGATCAGTTAACAAGAAAACTAGGTGACCTGGGGGTTAGGGGTAAGGTGTCAGACTTCTGTGCTGGCGGCCGGGGTTCAATCCTCGGGCCCGGCACAAATTTATCTGAATACCAAACCCTTCCTTTACCTCTGACAAGACATCTTGTGAATGTGAGGAATGCCAGGCCTCCACCGTGTTCGGATTCCACGTTAAACTGTAGGTCCTTCATTTCATCTCACAATCACCCTACCATTACACATTAGCGTAAGTGCGTAAACCCGAACGGGTAGTAAGACGCGGTGCATAATAATAATAATAATAATAATAAAATAATAATAATAATAATAATAACAAGATAACTGCAAATACAATATATAAGCTCAAGATATCATGAGAGAACGGGTGGTAAGCCCGAGGCGCAAAGTTTGCCACAGCGTGGCCTGAAAATAAATCCATTAAATTAGGTATACAATTAATGAGAAATTGCCCAGACTAATTGAAATAAATCTTGCATAACGAGAAAGGCGACCGCATTTGCCACGAGCGGTGTGAAACATTTCAAAGTTAAAGTTTATATAAGTTAAGTCCTAGATAATAATTTTGATAAATATCTACCCCCTTACGTCGAAAGAGAATTTTGAATATTTAAATAATAGATCCCGGACCCTTAGTTGCCGTCCTCACCTAGGTCAGTCGGTGGTATAATGAGTGACCATTGAAAACCAACGCTCCAATATATACTCATATTTGTATCCACAGAGAGAAGGGGTAAGGGATGCTGGGTAGGTACAAAGAACAAACAGACAAGAAAAGGAAGGTCCTAGCAACACGTAGAATGTTCGAGACTATCATAACGCTGGAACTGCCTCTGACGTAGCCATGTGGAACCTCAGTCTTCGTTTCCGCCGGGCGTGGATCGAGCCCCGAGCAGTCAGTGGTCGAAAGCTCCATTCAGTCAGTTGTGTAGAGCGTTGCAGTGCGGAGGTCAGAGCACGTGCTCTTGTGTTGGAGTTCATTAAGGGGTTATGATGAGTGTTGCCCAATTTGAAATAGCTTTAACTAATAACTCGTTACATCCGTAAGTTTTCAATGTTTAGTAATGATTTGGGATTTGCGATAAAATGCGAGAGTGGTAGCTTTATTTTTAGCTGTACATTTAACAAAAACTGACTGCTGTCCACTTAGCAGATTTTTTTATCCGTCTTACTTTCTCTCCTTGAAGCCATATTTAATGGGAAATCTTTGTCTATCACTGAATGAGCTATTTTATACACTTGCGTTGCACCGTAAACAAACACTTTTTCCCTTAACTTCCATGAAAAAATATTTCTCCTCCCATTCTGAATGGAAGTGATACGTTTTTTGATTTGTATTTACATTAATTAAACTTATAGGTTTATAATACAACTAAAACAAAAAGTATACAGTCTACATTCAAATCAAAAACACGCAAAAAAAAAAAACCAATGAAGCGACCAAAAAGCAAACAAAGTGTTTGTGATCTGACAGTACTGAACGTGAGTACACAAAAATGGTGCAAGCCGAGAACTGTCCCGAGACAAGACTGATGTTTTGCCCCCCAAGTTCCAGCAACCCTTCTCTATCCGACCACATTCATAAGTCACGTTAATCCCTTCCGACCGCCCAGCATCTCACTTGTTACTTGGGATGGTGGAATTCGTAAGTCAAATATGAATTAGTTTTGATGCTCAAAATATATTACCCACGTGAGCTACCGAAAATGCCACCACGAGCTACCGGTAGCTCACGATGGATGGTCTGGCGACCCCTGCTGAGTCTAACACCACATACTTATCATTCCTGAGGATAACGGATACCCCTTTAAGCACCACCACACATTATGGAGGACTCTCTCCACGCCTTGGAACAGGCTTAGACAGTCACATATGCCTCTCATTCTTTCTCTCTCTCTGATGCTGGTTGCTTCCAATATATAAGAGATATATTTGAAATGACTCCCCCCTCCCCCTTTACCCACATCGTACTTGATACACAGGCCATACATACCATGTACACTACGATATGTAATTACTATACATAGGCCCTATAGCGATACATATAATACATTTATCATTTTTATATGACATAGGATAATTATTGATTGATTATGACTTGCTTTTGAACATGTTCAGACCAACCTAAACCAACCCAAGCTAACCTCAAACTTAACATAATCTTAATCTTAACCTAACCTAACCTAGCCTAGCCTAACCAAAAATTCTTAAATTGATACATCTACAAGGTGAGAAACTCAGACTTGGCATGAATTCAATTCCATAACCTTACATTCATAACTGCATAGATTCATACTATCCTGGCAGAGACGAGCTCTCCCCCACATATACCTATAGTTCATAGTGGAATCCTCTTAGTCCTTTCTCCTACCCACTCACCACCCGAATGTATCCCTTACCCTTGTCCTAGCCCTAAAATACATAACCTATTACAAGGCTCAACCACTTACCATCTCTGATGATGACTCTTTCACCCTCGAGCATACCGGAATAAGACACAATACCACCACAAACCATACACATATCAAAACATATAATATACATGTATACACACAGGGTTGGACAGAAAGCACTGATATGTTTGAAAAATTAATAATAAAACAAGCAATTGATATTAAACTTTTTTAATGCCGTATTAGAGCATTACAAGGAAGGGAAACTTAATTTTTTCTCTTTTCTTTACGTCTTCTTAAAAACCATGTTCTTCAGATGGTTTTCATTAGACTGCTTAGGTCGATTATTGAAGCTCATTTATCAACCGCTGCTAAATATCCTCCGGTATTTTATGAATTTATTCGGAAATGCGTGTTTCTGAATCGTTCAGTGTGGTTGACTGAGTATTGTATATTACACCCTTCAAGTGACTCCAAAGAAAAAAGTCGGACGGAGACAGGTCAGGAGAACAGGATGGCCAGCTCACGTCTCCAAATAGAGAAATCACACGGACTTGGAATATCCTGTGGACAGCAACCATGCTGACGCGAGTCGTGTGCTATGGAACCAAAGAGACTACCGTTGAGGGAGATTGTTGATTCTTGGCACCAACTTTCAACCATGTCTGTCTATCGATTGTCATTGACAGTTACTGTTTTACCATCATCCCCTCCAAGGAAATAAGGCCAAAATATGCAGAATGACGACACAGCACACCAAAATGTAACTTTAGCCCTCACTATGCAAAGGACGCTGAAGACTCTCCCGGGGTTTTCTGTAGCTAGGTAGTGACAGTTTCAATTATTGACTGTCCCATCAAGGTATAAATGAGCTTCATCCGAATACATTAAACTGTTCTCCATTCTAGGGTTCTCGTTCAGCAGAAAATTTATCAGAATTCTACAATTGTTGATTATGTGTCCTTTATGTTGATTAGTGAGTAAACTAACTACTCGAATCTTGTAGGAATGGGAATTTAGATCCTTAATCATCAGTTTAACAAATCGACTTGACAGGCTTATTGCAGTATCATGCTTGACTATCAATCATCTTGGACTACGGGTGATTTAATCTAACAATTGAGCAATATTTTTTTCTGTTCGAACATATCTTGGCTATCTGGTTGTTTTTCATCCTTAACAGATCCTTCTTCTCGTCATTTTGAAAACCAGAGAAGGATCGAGCTATGTGATGATGTATCCCCTCGGTTGTTGAGTATCAGTGATGGAGTTGGTTCTAATAAACAACTTTGCCGCAGAGACACAATCCAGCACACTCCAACGTTCCATTGGCAACTAAGCTCAAAGATATGTCTTACTCTCCCACAATCGTGGCATCACGGTTGATGGCCGTTCCTGCGGATTTCAAGGAGAAGTCCTGTGTATGGATATAGGGCGTCATGGCGGACATGTCCTGGATGATTCGGATGCCCCTGTTCGCCTTTGGGATGGCGAACAGGGGAAAGGCGTCGCAGATGTCTTCAGATCTTTCGATTATTCCATTAGCGAGCCAATCTTCGATTACTTCGTCCAGGATGGGTGAAGACCGCGTCCGTATGAAGATGTGTGGTGCTTCAGAAGGTCGTAGTATCACCGCCCCGTGCCTTAGGGAACTGAACCGTTCCTTTCCCCTCCACAGTATCGGTCGGATTGTTTTAAAACCATCAGCTATTTCTGCCCAAGCCTGCACACACAACAATAAATGTAAAACAAACATATACAACACATATTAAATATGTACAAAAATATACATAAACTACAGATCATCAATATAATATAATGCACAGCATGATACATACAGGCATATGTATTATACAAACATTAATATTTATATATAAGCCATCTATACAAGGCTACAAACATACAATACATAAAATAATATTACAAATCGTGCATACAATACCATTCATGCAATAACACCACACACCATACCTAAAACACCAGAAATCCATGAATACATACAATGCACATACAAGTATACAATACAGACAAAGATACAATACAAAGAAACAAACCGTGCAAACATCATAAAGCATAAAGCAATACCTATAATACGGACCATCAATATCATTACACACACACACACATATATATATATAGCATACAAACATTAGTGTTTAGCTCTACCCGCCCATCCATATAGATACATGAACGAACATAAACCATAAGCAAATAACACATATGATACAATTACATATACAACATCAATAACCCACATAACCATAACATCAACACAATTAATGCATACCATATATCCAAAGCATAACTACTGTATAACAACAATGCAATACAATAAACACACATTTAATGTAAAAAATGAGGCTGTATACTATTAACCATCAATACATCATTAATACGTTAGAATTTCAATACGAACATTGTATACTTTGCCATCCAACAAGTCATACAAATTATAGAAGTTAATGCATATTATAACAAACACAATGTTAGTCACGAATAGTAGAGTCCGTGAATTAATTGAACACATAATTATTTATTATTATCAAGTGATGAGAATGTATACAAGAATAGTACACGTGAATAATGTATAAACTGATTGACTTCAAGGATTACTAAATTTGAAAGGAAAGTTTTAATCCTTATATTTATTGAATAAACACAAATTTGCTAATTAGGGAATTCGTGATTAATGTAGGTTGATGTCTTAAATAATAAAAAACAAACATATATTGAAATAAAAATACCAGTGATGAAAATAATATAGAAAGTACGAAACATAGTACAATTAGAACCAAAATAATATTAACTTAGTTACTTAGAGATTAATTTTTATAAATACAATATGTATATTTTAATTAAAATTTGATTATCTACAAAAAGGTACTGGACATACAATATATGTTCAACAGAAGATAGATATAGCAGTGATATGGTTGTGATGATAGCTTAATATTAACAGGAAAGATAGACAGCAGTGATATTTAGTGATCAAACATACTTATGAATATTAATAAGGAAAGTAGTAGACCACAATGATATTGTTGTGATTAGTACTTTAACTTAAATTTAAAAATAGACCACATGATAATTTTAATGTACCTTTTTAATAATTCTACAAAAAGTAGACACAGTATAATGTTTGAATGTACTTCTCAAATATTTCAACAGGAAGAGTAGACAAGCCAGTGATATTGTTGTGATCGTACCTTCTTTCTGAATATTTCAACAGGAGAGTAGACCAGCAAGTGATATTGTTGTGATCGAACATTCTTTCTGAATTATTCAAACAGGAAAGAGTAGACCAGCAAGTGATATTGTTGTGATTGTACCTTCTATCTGAATATTTCAACAGGAAGAGTAGACCAGCCAGTGATATTGTTGTGATCGTACCTTCTTTCTGAATAATTCAACCAGAGAGTAGACCAGCCATGATATTGTTGTGATCGTACTTTTTCTGAATATATTTCAACAGGAAGTAGACAGCAGTGATATGTGTGATGTACCTTTCTGAATATTCAACAGAGAGTAGACCAGCCAATGATATTGTTGTGATCGTACTTCTTTCTGAATATTCAACAGAAGAGTAGACCACCAGTGAATTGTTGTATGTACTTCTATCTGAATATTTCAACAGGAGAGTAGACCAGCCAGTGATATTGTGTGATCGTACCTTCTTTCTGAATAATCAACCAGGAGTAGACCAGCCATGATATTGTTGTGATGTACTTCTTCTGAATAATTCAACAAGAGAGTAGACCAGCCAGTTATATGTTGGATCGTACTCTATCTGAATTAATTTCAAACAGAGAGAGTAACCAGCCATGATATTGTTGTGATCGTACTTCTTTCTGAATATTCAACAGAGATAGACCAGCCAGTGAATTGTTGTGATCGTACCTTCTTTCTGAATAATTCAACAGAGAGTAGAGTAGTACCAGCCAGTTATATTGTTGTGATCGTACCTTCTTTAATTAATTATTCAACAGAAAAAGTAGACCAGCCAGTGATATTGTAGTGATTGTACCTTCTTTCTGAATAATTCAACTAGGAGAGTAGACCAGCCAATGATATTGTTGTGATCGTACATTCTTTCTGAATATTCAACAGAAAGAGTAGACCAGCCAGTGATATTGTTGTGATTCGTGTACCATGATCTTATCTGAATATTTCAACAGGAAGTAGACCAGCCAGTGATATTGTTGTGATCATACCTTCTTTCTGAATAATTCAACCAGGAGAGTAGACCAGCAAGTGATATTGTTGTGATTGTAACTTCTTTCTGAATATTCAACAGAAGAGTAGACCAGCCAGTGATATAGTTGTGATCGTACCTTTATCTGAATATTCAACCAGGAGAGTAGACAAGCCTGTGATATTGTTGTTATCGTACCGTCTTTCTGAATTATTCAACAGGAAGAGTAGACCGGCCAGTGATATTGTTGTGATCGTACCTTCTCTCTGAATAATTCAACCAGGAGAGTAGACCAGCCAGTGATACTTGTTGTGATTGTAACTTTTTCTGAATTATTCAACAGGAAGAGTAGACCAGCCAGTGAAATTGTTGTGATCGTACCTTTTTACTGAATAATTCAACTAGAGAGTAGACCAGCCAGTATATTGTTGTGATCGTACCTTCTTTATGAATTATTCAACAGAAAAAGTAGACCAGCCAGTGATATTGTAGCGATTGTACCTTCTTTCTGAATAATTCAACTAGGAGAGTAGACCAGCCAATTATATTGTCGTGATCGTACCTTCTTTCTGAATAATTCAACCAGGAGAGTAGACCAGCCAGTGATATTGTTGTGATCGTACCTTTATCTGAATAATTCAACCAGGAGAGTAGACAAGCCAGTGATATTGTTGTTATCGTACCGTCTTTCTGAATTATTTAACAGGAAGAGTAGACCGGCCAGTGATATTGTTGTGATCGTACCTTCTCTCTGAATAATTCAACCAGGAGAGTAGACCAGCCAGTGATCTTGTTGTGATTGTAACTTCTATCTGAATATTTCAACAGGAAGAGTAGACCAGCCCGTGATATTGTTGTGATCGTACCTTCTCTCTGAATAATTCAACCAGGAGAGTAGACCAGCCCGTGATATTGTTGTGATCGTACCTTCTCTCTGAATAATTCAACCAGGAGAGTAGACCAGCCAGTGATATTGTTGTGATTGTACTTCTATCTGAATATTTCAACAGGAAGAGTAGACCAGCCAGTGATATTGTTGTGATTGTACCTTCTTTCTGAATTATTCAACAGAAAGAGTAGACCAGCCAGTGATATTGTAGTGATTGTACCTTCTTTCTGAATAATTCAACTAGGAGAGTAGACCAGCCAATTATATTGTCGTGATCGTACCTTCTTTCTGAATAATTCAACCAGGAGAGTAGACCAGCCAGTGATATTGTTGTGATCGTACCTTCTATCTGAATATTTCAACAGGAAGAGTAGACCAGCCAGTGATTTTGTTGTGATAGTACCTTCTTTCTGAATTATTCAACAGGAAGAGTAGACCAGCCAGTTATATTGTTGTGATCGTACCTTCTTTCTGAATTATTCAACAGAAAGAGTAGACCAGCCAGTGATATTGTTGTGATCGTACCTTCTTTCTGAATAATTCAACCAGGAGAGTAGACCAGCCAGTGAAATTGTTGTGATCGCACCTTCTTTCTGAATAATTCAACTAGGAGAGTAGACCAGCCAATGATATTGTTGTGATCGTACATTCTTTCTGAATTATTCAACAGAAAGAGTAGACCAGCCAGTGATAATGTTGTGATCGTACCTTCTTTCTGAATAATTCAACCAGGAGAGTAGACCAGCCAGTGAAATTGTTGTGATCGCACCTTCTTTCTGAATAATTCAACTAGGAGAGTAGACCAGCCAGTTATATTGTTGTGATCGTACGTTATTTTTGAATTATTCAACAGAAAGAGTAGACCAGCCAGTGATATTTTTGTGATCGTACCTTCTTTCTGAATAATTCAAACAGGAGAGTAGACCAGCCAGTGATATAGTTGTGATCGTACCTTCTTTCTGAATAATTCAACCAGGAGAGTAGACCAGCCAGTGATATTGTTGTGATCGTACCTTCTATCTGAATAATTCAACCAAGAGAGTAGACCAGCCAGTGATTTTGTTGTGATCGTACCTTCTATCTGAATATTTCAACAGGAAGAGTAGACCAGCCAGTAATATTGACGTGATCGTACCATCTTTCTGAATTATTCAACAGAAAGAGTAGAACAGCCAGTGATATTGTTGTGATCGTACCTTCTTTCTGAATAATTCAACCAGGAGAGTAGACCAGCCAGTGATATTGTTGTGATCGTACCTTCTTTCTGAATAATTCAACCAGGAGAGTAGACCAGCCAGTGATATTGATGTGATCGTACCTTCTTTCTGAATAATTCAACCAAGAGAGTAGACCAGCCAGTGATTTTGTTGTGATCGTACCTTCTTTCTGAATTATTCAACAGGAAGAGTAGACCAGCCAGTTATATTGTTGTGATCGTAACTTCTTTCTGAATTATTCAACAGAAAGAGTAGACCAGCCAGTGATATTGTTGTGATCGTACCTTCTTTCTGAATTATTCAACCAGGAGAGTAGACCAGCCAGTGATATTGATGTGATCGTACCTTCTTTCTGAATAATTCAACCAAGAGAGTAGACCAGCCAGTGATATTGATGTGATCGTACCTTCTTTCTGAATAATTCAACCAAGAGAGTAGACCAGCCAGTGTTATTGTTGTGATCGTATCTTCTTTCTGAATTATTCAACAGAAAGAGTAGAACAGCCAGTGATATTGTTGTGATCGTACCTTCTTTCTGAATTATTCAACCAGGAGAGTAGAACAGCCAATGATATTGTTGTGATCGTACGTTATTTTTGAATTATTCAACAAGAAGAGAAGACCAGCCAGTGATATTGATGTGATCGTACCTTCTTTCTGAATTATTCAACCAGGAGAGTAGAACAGCCAGTTATATTGTTGTGATCGTACCTTCTTTCTGAATTATTTAACCAGGAGAGTAGAACAGCCAGTGATATTGTTGTGATCGTACCTTCTTTCTGAATTATTTAACCAGGAGAGTAGAACAGCCAATGATATTGTTGTGATCGTACGTTATTTTTGAATTATTCAACAAGAAGAGAAGACCAGCCAGTGATATTAATGTGATCGTACCTTCTTTCTGAATTATTCAACCAGGAGAGTAGAACAGCCAGTTATATTGTTGTGATCGTACCTTCTTTCTGAATTATTTAACCGAGGGTGTACAGTATTCATGGAAACTACAAGGCATTGTACACATAATAAGCTCGGGCCTAATTATCTAGCTCTGTGTAACTACTATAGATAAGCTCGGGCCTAATTACCTAGCTCTGTGTAACTATTATAGATAAGCTCGGGCCTAATTACCTAGCTCTGTGTAACTATTATAGATAAGCTATTTTAGAAAGTTGTTTGGACTATTTCCAGAATTTTGGGGAAAAAGTGTTAACATCGTTTGAAGCTAAAACTTATAACAAGTCCTTACTAAATAATTAATTAAAAGTTACCAAGCTATTAAATATTACTGTTATTAATTTAATATATTGAATACAAACTATAATATATTTTCTATTAAAATGTCTGATTGGCACCCCAACGTTTCCGAAGTATTTTTATCTAAGAGTAATAAATAATATGAAAAAAATTAGAGTAAAACATAATGGAAGATATAAGACTACATGGTTCAAACAAAGTAAATTTCTTTAAATTGTCAGGTTCATTTACAACCATCGGAAGCTAAACGCTGGATATTGGCTGAACGTCATTCCGATACAAAGTATATTTGGATATTGAATGTACGCGAGACAGCTCCCAGATTCTGAGTAAATAAATTAAATGGACGCTGACTTTATAAACAGTCCTGATACTAGAATCACGTGATGTTAAGTGATAACTGACAGCCCACAACACAATTGAACCCAGGAACTTTAGCAATAAGAAACAGTGCTCTAGCACTGAGCCATAAGGGCACCAATGTGGGTTTTTCAAATGGGGAGTGGATTGAGGTCCCACCCGCCAGGGTATGGCACCCCCTCCACAAGAGAAGATTTCAGAAAAAAAATCTTGTGGGAGGAAATTTTAGAGCAACTGAAAATAGTTTGGGTTAATTAAAATATACATTTCAAGAGCCAATTTTAGCAAAAAAAACAAAGTTTCTGGAAATTTAACAAAAAATTAAATTTAGTTGTAGTTGAACCCATTGAGAAGAAACATTATATTTTTCACAAGTTTATTGAACAGAACAATTGAAAAGAAAGCTGTTGATGAGAGAATGGGAGGAAATCTACATATTATCATTTTTATCTTTGTTGACTCGGATATTGATGATTCGAAGTTGTTGATAGCAAATTGCAACCAAATACAAAATACACAACTTTATTGTTTCATAAATATTATAAAAACAAAGTTAAATATTATTACAGATTGATAATGGGGTACTGAAGGCCCCCCCCCCCCCTCCACAGCCACTTAGGGGCGCCCCTGTTTAGCCATACCAGTACGTCTCGTATTTAAGGCCACTTACCACCTGTCAAGTATAGTCGGATGTGGTTTATGGAAATATTATCATCGCTGTTCCTATTGTTGCATTCAGATATCAGTTAATTATATATTACAATTGGTCGGCGGCCTGAAAGCCAATTAGGACTCGTGGTTGTGTTTGTGAAACGGCAGATACTTTCACCGGTTAACTTACTTATCAATGATTAAAAAGTGGTCGTTGACACAAAATGAACCAGAGTGACTCGATGATGAGGACTTTACTCGCCGAGAACAAAACCCCAGGTTCGGTTCCCGGATCCATTTTGTCATTTCAATCTTAGTTCGATGTAATAAATTACATTAACAGGAACAACAACCAATAACAAATTGAAATGCCTTCTTTTTAAATTTTCTTAGAAAGAGAAAGTATAGTAATGATGATATTTTTAAGCCTCAAGCTTATGATGAATCTTGACGTATTTTGCGCTTCCTAACCCCCCCCCCCCCCCCCCACGGCCCGCAAAAATGATTCTATCATTCTGTCTGTCCCTGACTCTAAATCAAAGATGGTTGAATGGATATGGTTAAAACTTGATATTTATATGTTATATGGCTAGATACATTTTTTTTATTTTGATCCTAGCCCTTAAATTAGGGGTGGTTTATTCAACATTGAAATTCGAAAATGTCAAATTTTGAAAATGGCTTAAAGGATTTTGTTTAAAATATATATATATAGGGAGTGTTTGTTTTGACATGACCAATAAAAATGGATAATTGTTTTTCGGAGAGAAATTGGCTTGAGCATAAATTAGCCTACTGACTATCGATACTTTTACTTTCTCGCTATCTTACAGGTATAGAAAATATTATGATCATTAAAAAAAATTAAACTCGAGATTTTGATGAATATCGACGTTTCATGACCCCCCCGAATCCGAAAAAGTGGTTTTTGAATTTCTGTTTGTCTGTACCTCCGACTAGAGCCTAAACCATTTTACCGATCGGGCAAAGACTTGATATCTAGGGTTTTCATAGGGTTGCCCCGAGGAGTTTTTGGAATTGGAAATCTAAACCTTAAACTAAGGATAGTTCACTGAAAGGCTAAAAGAGAAAAAGTCGATTTTATCAAAATTGACTCTAACAATTTTGATTAAATTTCATTTCAAAACATTTATAAATATTCCAAACAAAATGGCTACTCTCAATATTGGAGCAAAATGTTTTTAAGGACTCCAGTCAGATACGTAAATTATAATTTTTTATCATATCTCCGAAACTATTTGAGATATGAGATTACTTATATTTTATTCGAAGTATATTTTTATAAAACCAATAACTTTCAAGCTATATGCAAATATATATATTAACTTTTCGAACACAAAAGGTAAAGTAATGTAACTGTAAAACAAATCCAACCTGAAATGTTGATGAATGTCGAAGTCTCAAGACCCTGAACCCTAAAAAGAGGTCTTTGCAATGACGTCTGTCTGTGTCTGTTTAAACTTAAAATTAAGAGTAATTTAAGAAAGGGCGAAAAGATAAAAAATCGATTTTCTCAAAATCGGCTTAACGAGTTTGATTAAAATTCGTATCTATACGTTGATTAAGATTATAAATAAACTGTCTATTTTCATTTTCCCATGAAAATTATTTTTAGGGTACCTTACAGAAGCAGAAACTTCCGTATCTCCGCAACTATTTGAGATACTAAATAACTTATCATTGCAAAATTGTAGTACTATTAAAAATAAAAAAAATTTTATATGAAATATATTTTTATGTAACCAACATTTTCTGAAATATTGGTAAATATATTAATACAATTTTGTGAGCTTTAGTTGTAAAGAGATACTACTTAAGTTTAAACGCAATAATTCTCCATTGCCATAGAGTAATTAAAGATAAGTTAGTCTCCAAACTTTAAACTTCTTAGGAGAAATGTTTGTACAACAATGATCTATATCCATTTTAGACACGGTAGTCAATATCTACATTTTTTATTGGTCAAAATTTATAAATGGTGAATTTAATAGCAATGCAATGGCATGAAGATTTGCAACACCTAATAAAATGTCAAGAATTTTAACCGGAAGCTGAAATTTTAATACTAGGTGATGACGCTTGTGGACCCAACATTCTTCTTTTTTTATCGGTCCAAACATACAAATGAGGACATTAATTCTTTAAAAATAAAATTATAAAATTTAAAACTGGGATTCAAAATTTCTTTTACACACGTATAGTGCAATTTATGCTTGGGTTTCTAGTGTATATTATTTTGTTTCACATATATTACGAGTTTTGAGTAAATATCTTCATTTTCAAACAATAGAGCGAGAAAGTCCGTGAGGAGTTCCGTACCATTTATTTTATTTTGAAATATTTGGAAGTGTTACAAGGATTTGATTTAGGGGACTATTTTACATGATAAATAATAATAATAATAATACACTTGATTAATTTTTTAAATCAATTAATTTAAGGGCAACGTACTTCAACAAATTTTAGAAAATTTGAAATTTTTCGAAAATTACTTTTAATATTTATTTATAAATGGGTAGGCCTATCTGGTATTGGTTTTTCACAATTAAAAAGTGTATATTTTTATTCTTCATCTTATGGTTAATTTTCAGTTAAAATTTTTTTTTTAAACATTTTTAATAACAATTTAAACAAATTTTAAAATCTTTTACACGAAAAGTGTTTATTATAATTAAATATATTCCTTTAGTTTTTCTGAGGAAACCTTACACAATGGTAGCTTATTGAAAACCTTATTTTTATTATTTTGTTCCACATTCCCTATATGAGAAATCTTACTTACGCATTGGAATTAGGAACTTGAAAGTTCATTGCCTCACTTACAAAAGTACGCCACCTAACCCTATCATGAGCTAGTTCTATCCAGTCCACCTCATTACACCCTATCTCTATATTTATCTAGTTCTATCCAGTCCATCTCATTATTACACCCTATATCTTTCAGGTCCATTCAATCGTTATTCCCCCATCTACATCTAGGTATTCCCATTGGTCTTACCAGTTAACACCCTGAACCCGGTTCTAGATTCTCCCATTCACTCTGAATATTTCACCCACCCTAATCTAGGAGACTTGATTATCCTAACAATGTCTTGTTAAAAGCACAGTGTATGTAACTCATCATTATGTAAACTTTTCCGCTCCCTTGTAGCCTCATTTCTTTTTGGAACAAATATTTTCCTAAGCCCCTTATTTTCGAACACCTTAAATTTGTTCTCGTCATGTAAGGTAAGAGACCACGTTTGATCAAGCACGCCATGAACTCAAACAGGGTCCGGTACCGGGGGCAAAGTGTGGGCCCCCTCCGTTTGTAACATTACACTTTAGTGGTCTAAGGGCTCAAATAATTTATATAGGAATCCAAATTTTAAAAAAAATTGTTGTGAGAAGACCATTCTAAATATATTCTAGGAACTTTCAAATTTAAAAGGGTTTATGGGGAAGGACCCCTCCAAATAGCTTATAGAGCAGTATAATTTAAAAAAAAATCCAAATGAAGGTCATTGTAAATATTTCCTAGACATGTGACCGGAATTACTTAGTGTTTGATACAATGCCATCTTACAGCTTCATGTTCGATAGTTTCAGACGGGCGTGAGCTAAATCTAAAGGAGGGCAAGTTTATTCCAATCACGGAGGGACAAGATATTTCCGGAGCGGTAGTGCTCACATGCGTATAACCCGAACGGGTAGTAAGACGCGGTCCTAATAATAATAATAATAATAATAATAATAGTGCTCACAACCCCTGTTTCTACACCATTTATTGACTTTGTTTTGTATATTTTTTAGAAGAAAAATATTGTACAAAAATAATACGTAACTTACTTGAACACTGAAATGTTATGCACATGACGAAGTATTTAAATTGAACTTTATCCACTGCCTGATTTTATTTGTGTGTCAAATTTTGTTTCAGTTTAAAATAATAGACTCCGTGAAATTTCCAAACACTTAAAACGAAGGACAAAACTGGACCAAACCAATGACATAATTGTGACAAAGCCATCCGAAGGTAGCCCCTACCTGGTGGGATGGGCACGCAACTGCTCTGAAGCATCGATAGGCATTTTATTGATTGAAATTTTAATTTTAATTTTTTATATTCTACAATCCATTTAATTTGTGTATCAGAATCTCGGGCTCTGGCTCCTAGAACTCCTGGGCTCACTACAGTGGTACCACTTGTGGTGGTTACTACGTACTAACAGCGAGGGTCAGTACAGTAGAGCTCAGTAGCTGACCACATTGTCAGAGGAACATCAGGAAAGCCTGTTGTAAGGTCGGTAGCTCGCACGTGTAAACGGGGACTAGACTGGATTGCTGATGTCGAGGAGATCACGTTAGAATACTGGTTGCGTTTTCTGAGAGTGGTTCTTCCTCAATGGGTTTCCACTCTATACCCATACAAATTTGGGAACATTTCCTCTAAGGTCTACCATCCTCATCCCTACCCCATTATCATGATAAGTACATAGGATTATAGCCAAAAGGGGAATTAAGACGCAGAACTTAAAAAAAAAAAATCAAACACATTTTACTGAGATTCAATCAATGGGCGTTATAAACACCAAATAAAAATATATTTGGACTACTGTGTGTATTTATAACAACCTTCACATTCATGAAAAAAATAATTGGGGGTCAAATTTGCCTGAAACTAAAAGTGTTAGACTCAATATTGCTTTTGTTTAGAAAATTCTTTAATAAACTAATCAAACAAAAAGACTTTACGAATTTGTTTGGTTGTTCTTATTTTCTCTCATGTCTAGTTAACAACTCAGAAAGAAATTCTTATAAAATATTCTAATGACTGATTAAACACCCAAAACGTTTAATATATTCATTGTATTTCCTAGATAGGTTTCTCATTACAAGAGCACATGCAAATTTGGCCTGCTATGTGGTGTTGATGGGAAATCTACTCTCATTTGTATGGAACAAAAGTGCGAAAACATTCATAATAATTGCTCATCACACCTAGCCGTGATTCCAACCTTACCGCCTTGCCACTGTCAAACCAGACTACACTTAATATCACCTCTGAGATAACTGCAGGTCTATGGAGACAATGCAGTACACTATAATCCGTATTATCCGGACCGGTTCTCAATATTAACATGTTAGTTTTAAAATAAACAAACCGGTACATACCCGATAGTAATTAATGAATAATCGATCGGAAACACCTTACAACTGTTACAATGGAGACAGAAAACCATAACTGCTACGGATGTGGTTGGCATATAACACATTACTATTGCATTCGGTGGGTGTAGATAGCAGTACTGTTTTCATCTGGCTGGAAACAGAAGCTGTGTCAAGGGAGGTGTAGATACAAGCACTGTTTTCATCTGGCTGGAAACAGAAGCTGTATCAAGGGAGGTGTAGATAGCAGCACTGTTTTCATCTGGCTGGAAACAGAAGCTGTGTCAAGGGAGGTGTAGATAGCAGCACTGTTTTCATCTGGCTGGAAACAGAAGCTGTGTCAAGGGAGGTGTAGATAGCAGCACTGTTTTCATCTGGCTGGAAACAGAAGCTGTGTCAAGGGAGGTGTAGATAGCAGCACTGTTTTCATCTGGCTGGAAACAGAAGCTGTGTCAAGGGAGGTGTAGATACAAGCACTGTTTTCATCTGGCTGGAAACAGAAGCTGTATCAAGGGAGGTGTAGATAGCAGCACTGTTTTCATCTGGCTGGAAACAGAAGCTGTGTCAAGGGAGGTGTAGATACAAGCACTGTTTTCATCTGGCTGGAAACAGAAGCTGTGTCAAGGGAGGTGTAGATACAAGCACTGTTTTCATCTGGCTGGAAACAGAAGCTGTGTCAAGGGAGGTGTAGATACAAGCACTGTTTTCATCTGGCTGGAAACAGAAGCTGTATCAAGGGAGGTGTAGATAGCAGCACTGTTTTCATCTGGCTGGAAACAGAAGCTGTGTCAAGGGAGGTGTATGTGAGGCGTAGCTAGCTATATGAGGCAAACACATACTGAAAATTATTTACATTAGGATTCCGTATAATCCATCTTTCCCTTATCCGGCCCAGAATGCAGCCACTTAAGCCGGATAATCGCGACTCTAGTGAATTTATATTCGCTCTCTAAATGTTGATTGGTTCTAGGAATAATAAGAAAATAATTGTAATAATGTGGTTTGTACATTTTTTTAAAATTTCAGGCATAAAGATGTAAATAGCAATTAGGTCTGCTAATTAATAAAAGTAGGCTATGTATATTTTCATAGTTTATTCTCATTAAAATCGACATTATTGACCATTATTCACATTTAAAAGGAAAGTTGTCAACTTTACGGAAAGATCCAAACTAGTTTTGTTTCGCGTGGGTAAAATACATTTTAAAATACTGCAATTAACTTTAATCATATTTTGATATTAATTTTTAAATGCTAGGTAAAATTTTGTGAAAACACGTATCACGATATTTAGGTGTACTAACAATAGGTGAATAGTCGATGACACACAAATGTTATTCATCGGAATCGGTTAACAGTCTATTCTAGAAACATTACATTTTGCCACAGCTATGACTTTTCTTTTCGGAATATAGGTTTTATTAATTTTTCATAATTAATTCATATGCTTTTATGGATAAAATGTTAATTTACTCATATAATAAAAACAAACATCACGGAATATAATAATACAAGACACATATATACCAAATAATGAAATGTTGATAGTTAACGATATACTAGGCCTACTTATAAAAATAATTAATACATTATTATAATTTCACAAACATTCATGAAAAATAAGTACTTAATTAATGTAATGTCAACTTCAGTGCTCTTGACGTAAAGTTCTCACATTAGAGCCCGATGTTCGTGGGTTAAACTTAACCGTGGTCGACGGATTTTTCTTGAGTGATACAAACACGTAGCATAGCTCCCTTCGGAGGGGAAGAAAAACCGTCGGTCCCTGTCCATTTTGACATGTAAGAGAGCCCTGGAACGCACGTGAAAACACCTTTCCCGGAAAAATTGGTAATCCCTTTCACCCTCGCTAATAGAAATTCTCATGTATACCTACTGACATAATCAGTCGGTTGAGAAAGTGCACGTTAAATACCTCAACTAAGAACATTAACTTACTAACAAGGTTTTCACATTATAACAATGAAACAAAAAATGTATGTAATGGATACTTTTATGATAAGTTAAAAATACGAGAACCGAACTGTGACTGTGGGGAGTAAGAAGGATCTTCTGTCAACACCGACAACCCAGCGTTGCAAATTGTAACGTATCTGGAGGAGAGATTGACCACGTGAATACAAGAGAATGACAACGCTGTTTCCCAATAGTTCGGTGTAGAAGAGTTTGTTCGCGTGCGTGTATTTATCTCCCTGGAGGTACTCTCCGGCTCATGATCCAAGGACCATCAATCACATCCTCACGGTGAATAGTGACCAATGGTCCCGTGATGACTGTTTGTTGAAACAAGGAGAGTTGAATTCAAGCGATGATTTCAGTCTTTAGATCGGAACGCGTGGACGAGCAATCTGGGAGGAAACGAAAATGTCTCCGAGGCGTTGTTTGAGTGGTGCCGGCTTGTATTTTGGTGTGGTCAACATATTGTATGTAATCTTACCAGATTCCCTGTCACGAGCTGCATGGAGCAGTCGCTAGATCTGGTTTTCTCCAGGCACGTACCTAGGATTCAAATTTGGAGGAAAGGAGCAAAGCTGTGAAACGTGGTCTCTTACCTTGCACGGCGAAACAAAGATTAGGGCGTTATAAAAGTCAAGTTGCTTAGGATGATATTTGGTCAAACAAGGGGTGAAGCTACTGGCAAGTGAAGGAGGTTACATAATGATTAATTACATACCCTGTACTCATCACAATACAATGCTATTAAAATAAAATCTCACAGATTACTGTGGGTGGGACATGCAGCGTGAATGGGAGAATCTAGAACTGTGTTCAGGGTACTGACTGGCAAACCTAATGAGAAGAGACCATTGGGAAGACCTGGACACAGATGGGAGAGTAACATTAGAATGGACCTGAAAGAGACAGTGTTTAATGAGATGGACTGGATAGAACTAGCTCAAGATAGAGATAGTGTTTAATGAGATGGACTGGGTAGAACTAGTTCAAGATAGAGATAGGTAGTGTATGTTTATAATTGTGGCAATGAACTTTCGAATCCACAATGCCATAGAGTAAGTAAGTCCCTAATAGAATGGAACGTTGACATGTAAGTCCAAAGACTTTCCCGAAGAGCTAAATAACGTCTTAATAGTGGTGAATTTTAAAATTGAAGCCCGGGAAATGTGAAAACTCGATATTGATACAACTAATATAGAACAATACTTCTTGATGACGCTTAAATTCGAAATATGGCATGCACGTAAATAAACCAAGTAAGATAATCAAATAAATCTTAACATTTCAAAATGATATTGTGGGACCAGAAAAAGGATGGTGAGGTGGGTGTTAGTAGCCTAAAATCTGTCCAAAATTATTATAAAATATTCTTTTCGGCATGGAAGAAAATTTAAATCTGCCAAGTATGTAAAAGAACCCCACCAAAATTACCATAATAAGAGGAAAGTTTGGAAATTAAAAATAGGTGGTGGGAAATGGCTAAAATAAATACATTTCCCGATTAGGTAGAAAATATCTAAAAATAAACGAATACAAAAACTAAAGATTATCTTAAAGGCGATCTATTAGTGTTCTGATAGCAAAGCTATAAGTTCAAGTAGAGCTTAGCTCCAATGTAACAGTGATATACTAATTAAAATAAACAAATTCTAACGTCATAGCTTGGTGAACCATGATGTTATTTGAAAAACCATGACTCTTATTATTCAATAGATTAACTCTGTAGTTGAGTAAATAATATATTTAGGTTCTTTGGTGAACTGTAATGATATTTTCCCCATATATTCCTGTAACGATGTCTAATAGTTCATCCATCTTATTTTATGGTCGTGATTGGATAAAGATGGCGTTGTTAATAGATTGCGTTTTTTTGTGCAATCAGCTTGTGAACAAAGTAATAATTTGTATAAAATATTTCATTTATTTTAATTCGTTAATATCCATGAATGTTTTGTGGTTACCATCGTTCGCTTAGGATTATACAACGAGGAACTATCAAAAATGTTGGCAGCAGGATGTTGAACGTTCTAATTTGAAATCGTTTTGGTACAGCTTAACCGTACTAATAACGGGTCAAACAGATGTATGATATATCATATTAAATTTATATTATTCTAGTGGAATGAACTGTATTTTAAGAGAATGCGTGCGCTAGAGAACAACATACGTAGTTCAGTATGTCAGTTTATGACCGTATCATCACGAGGTGTTGCATTCATTCATGTAAAATATGCATTTTTAAATATTATTCCTTCCAGGACTACGATATTTATTAAATATTGCCTCTATCATGGACTATCAACTTCATTCAATTTTTACAGTGTGCGATGATTTTACCATTTTAGAGCAAATATGATTCTCAAGTTTATTCGATATTATGTTTTTATGCACAGTACATATATTTGCTTAGTGCACTATAAAATCCTCTCCCTTTTAATAATAACCAAATCCTCTGTCCAGCCAAACATTCTCGAAACCACAGAATATTTAGGAGACAAAATTTTGCAGGCAAGTAGACCCAAACCCAAAAGGGTTCAAGAATATTTTGTGACAAAAGATTCCCAAAGAGCCCCCTAGAATGGGAGCTAAGGGTGGGGGTTCCATTTAAACAAAGTCAAAATACACTCGAAGCCCAGTAAACCCGGAAACTGAAATTTTGCATTTTGGATCATGAATAATTGGTGACAGAAAATTCACATGGTGCCCCTGAAAAACTAAAATATGTAAACAAATGTTGTATATAATTAAATATTTAATAGAGAAATGATTCCACACATTCATTTGAGTAGATATTAATCTACTATAAAATCTTTAAATGAAATGCAACTTTCAGATATTGAGGGTCGCTAAAATTATTTCCATTCGTAAACCTTGTCCAAACAAATGCCAATGGGACAATATACACGGCCAGAAAAGATACCGTTGATTTTAAAAGGGTATTGTGCTAGTTTATTAATTATTAATATAATATCTCATGGTATAACAACTATCTCATATGATTTTATATGTGCATAATCTATCCAAGCCTTGTTTAACATTTTAACACTTGTCTGACTTGCTTTTGTACAGAAGTTTTTATCAGCTATAATACCTGTCATATTATCTCTATGTTACAAAATTTAACAAACTGGTTCCGTAGTGTAGTGGACAGTGCACCTGGCTAGTGATATATCAGTCCTGAGTTCGATTCCCAGCTGGGGCCGTTTGTATTTTTCCATAAAGGGGAATAACCATAACGGTCATCAGGGTTTGTTTAATTAGTCTTAAGGTAGGTTTAAATGTTAACACTGGTTCCACACATTCGTACTCACTATCACCATCATACTCACTATCACCCTCATACTCACTATCACCCTCATACTCACTATCACCATTATACTCACTATCAGCCTCATACTCACTATCGCCCTCATACTCACTATCACCATTATACTCACTATCGCCCTCATACTCTCTATCACCCTCACACTCATAGGGACATGGAAAGAGTCTCCTTGGAAAGGATGTACTATTAGTACATTATTACATATCCTGGGAGACGGTACATTAGTACTGGCTAGTGTTTACACAAACTAGTTTACCAGAGCTGTATCCCAGACGAGCAATATAATAATATTATTATTATTTCAACTACTATTCTAATAGCCGTTTATTATAATTTGATAAGTTTTTTATTTATTGAAATAAGTATTATCTTCTGTTCTAACACGTGTACGATTGTTTCACACACACACACACATACATATATATATATATAATATATATGGGTCAAAGAATAGTTGTAAGATGATCTTTACAAACGTCAAGGTAATTCTAATTAGCTTTTCCTCCTCGTACAGACGAGTGCTCCATATTACTCTCTCTCTCGCTCAGACCTATCAATTCCAATCCCTCCCCTCCCATAATCACTCATCATCACCTCCAAACACATCCAGCCCTTTAATGCGTTAATGACACACATCGTTCATTATGTTATGTTCTTTTTTTATTGTAGATATGAGCCTTACTCTTACAAATTATATGAAACGTGCCCTTACGCACCAATTCAAGTTAGAAGGTGCTAATACTTATTAATATAGGACACCCAGCCTATTGACCAGTGCCTTTATAGGCACATAGGCTGGGAATCCGGATCCTAATGAGCTGGGTTTAAATATATTTATATATATTATGACTTGCAAGAATGGATTTGAATTACAAAATGGAAACTAACTTGGCATTTCCTTAGGCTTGGAGATTTAGTTTAAAGTTAGTAAAGTTGTAAAGATATATATATATATATATATATATATTTAGAAACCATATTTTGCTAACATGAAATTAAGTTCTCATTCTCAAAGTTCGCACCACGCTTCTTTTCCAGCACAGTAGAATATCAATCCATTTAATAAGTTTACCTATGGTTAAACTTATTGTGTATATTTAAATACAACAGTATAAACCATATTAATAATCAATTTCTTAAAACTGGCGCAACATTTTGCTGAAAAGGAAACAATTTGTATTCGAGTTTAAAAATACAGAAAGTCTTTTGAATATTTGATAATTTCTTTCCCTAATTTGAGCCCCAAATATGTTTTAAATTTTTATACATCTTCAGCAATAAATATATATTAAAAATAAATAAATATTCTTATATATTATTTCTATTTATTATAGTAACTGTGTAGACGTCAAAGTTTAACCGGGCTAAAAACATAATTCATAAGGTTCAGATAGTGTTTTCCTAAGTTATATTAGTAATTATACATTATTTAGTGTTGTCTGAATTAATTTGGAAAATTCCTTCTTATCTATCATCATTATTATTATATACTGACTTTCTATTTGGTGTCCTTTGAACCCGGCGGGGTGGGATATTTAACGTCAAGAAAGAGAGAAGGAAAACAGTAATAATGTCATCTGAAGAAGGAGGGAGAACAGAGGAAATAAACAGGCTAACCTTGAATTATATCAAGTATAAAATGTAAGTAGGTCAAATATAAAAATATAAGAATCAAAATAATTGTTATGGGGAAAGGACACAGTCGACCCACGCCCCACCGACCCATAATATTCCGTACCGTAAATAAAAACAATCAATGGTTTTATTAAGAAAAAAAATCACGTTTGGAACAACGCAAAGGATTGAGGTAACTTTTTTAATGAATTGATCAATTAATTGTGTTAACATTTTATTTGTGTTATTCATTTGGTATTAAATAACTATTTTATAATTTAAAGTGAAACAAGTTTTGTTCTGTTCCTCCTTCATCAATAACTAAGAGCTTGCCTATTAATAATCAATTATTATCAATTATGTTAAGTTCGCTTTCTTTTATTTAAGCTTGAAATACAATTTCATTATTTTATATTTCTGTTAAAAGTAAGGGCGTTGCTATTTACTGGATAAACAAAACAGTTACCGCCATTGCGCTAGTTTAGGAACAAACATTATTGTCAATAATCACCTGTTTCCAGTGGCCGGGTCAGTTTAGTAAAATGCTTCCATATTCCTCCTTTAATCGCTTCCATTCTTCTACTCTCGCTTGCACATGTTTTGTTACCTGCTCCTCCCATCTCTTTCTTGGTCTTTCTCACGATCTTTTGTCTACATATCCCATTTCCATAATGTTCTTTAGTATACTCGAGTAAACCAATTATATTGTCAACTAAAACATTATATTTAAAAGGAGGATGGTGGATTGGGTAAGAAAATTCATCCAAACGGTCAATTTCACAAATAAAATGTACTTAATTATAAATATATAATTATAATTAGGTTCAGCTTTGACAATTTTCCAGTGCCTCCAATTTTGAGTAGTCGCCCCATTAGATAGCAGTTATTTATAGATTAGTATTACACGATTTCCTGGTCTTCATGACCTATACATTATATTCTGTAAATGTCATCATTTTTTCAAAAAGATGTCATCAAGAATGTACTTGAAGTTAGTTAAGACTAGGCTATTGTTGTACTGGAAGTTAGGTAATACTAGGCTATTGTAGCACTGTAAGTTAGGTAAGACTAGGCTATTGTAGCACTGGAAGTTAGGTAAGACTAGGCTATTGTAGCACTGGAAGTTAGGTAAGACTAGGCTATTGTAGTACTGGAAGTTAGTTAATACTAGGCTATTGTTGTACTGGAAGTTAGTTAAGACTAGGCTATTGTAGCACTGGAAGTTAGGTAAGACTAGGCTATTGTAGTACTTGAAGTTAGTTAATACTAGGCTATTGTTGTACTTGAAGTTAGGTAATACTATGCTATTGTAGCACTGGAAGTTAGGTAATACTAGGCTATTGTAGCACTGGAAGTTAGGTAATACTAGGCTATTGTAGCACTGGAAGTTAGGTAATACAAGGCTATTGTAGCACTGTAAGTTAGCTAATACTAGGCTATTATATTACTGTAAGTTAGGTAATACTAGGCTATTGTTGTACTGGAAGTTAAGTAAGACTAAGCTATTTTAACACTTTAAGTTAGGTAATACTAGGTTATTGTAGTACTTGAAGATATGTAAGACTAGGCTATTGTTGTGTTGAAAGTTAGGTAAGACTAGGCTATTGTTGTACTGGAAGTTAGGTAAGACTAGGCTATTGTAACACTGGAAGTTAGGTAATACTAGGCTATTATAGTAGTGGGCTGCTCGCAATCCCAGGGGTTTTAGGGACTGTCCAGTTATACTTATCGTACGTGAGCTTCATATGGTACCGTTGGAAAGATCATTGAGCAAGGAATATTTCATTATAGGACAAACAATTTCAAGTTTTGAGCAGTTTTTGAGCTACATGTCTAAACATAGGAGATAAGATTTAAAAAACATAAGTTTTCCTATTTTTTTGAAAAAAAAAACAACAGAAAGAGGTAGGCCTCCGTGAAAAAATATGTAAAGAAAGATTTAGATATAAAAAATATATTTCATTTCATAACAAAACCAAACTCGAAGGAGTAGTTCTCGAGTAAAACCTTTATTCTGGCCGCCATTTTGAATGGTCGTTATATTGGATAGCTACGCCTCCCAGATGGCCATCACCTATGTTTGTGTTACATGAGACCCAATAAACATGACTTAGTTTCACCAATTCCCCCCATTTTTACCTACAAAAGTATCTGGCACAAGGGCTAACTATACTGCCAGGGACGGTAAGATCGAGGTTCAAATCTCGGTCGGGTGACTGAGGGTAGTTTTTTCAAAAGGATTTTCCAATTTCCCTACTTCGTAATTATTACATAATAATATAACCAGAATGGGCATTAAGACACGGTGCTAAAATATCCAGAAATGACCTTGCTTTTTGATAGATATTTATATAAATAATTAAAAACGTTTTTAATATAATCAGTGTACTTCACTGTATTAACTTAACTTCTCTATTTAAGTAATTTAAATGAATGTTTAGCTCTAGTCTAATTATTGTTTTTTTCCTATATAATTGTTATATGTTGTTATTCTTATGTATATTTCAGTGCTGGTTTGAAATAAGTCTTGCGACTATTGGAAACAAAATAATAAGGGTAATTAAAATAGAAAACAAATGATTATTCATCAATAAATGGCAGTTATGGGGGATTGTACTTGGCAATGCTAATACTGATAGTTAAAATAGGCCTACAACATTTTTTGCTGAGGTAAATTGTGAGTTGAACGATTCAGTGAAATTCTCGTCTTAAGTGCGCATGACTCGGTATTAAAATATCATAAATCCATCAGACTAGATGTCGAGAGAATCCAGGAAATAAAGCGCCTAAGTCTCAATTCCTCAGGGAAATGGACGGGAAATCCTGTTTTAAACATAATATTACCAACCATGGTAGTGTTTAAATTTACATCGGAACGTTTTAAAATGGTTCTTATATTTTTGTAAAACACGCGAGCTCTGTTGGAAGGACGAGTTCAGTAGTATGTCATCAGGAGACAATCATACGGACAAATTGACTATGAATAACGCAAGTCGGACGTCGTCGGTTGGTAAATACAAAGCTTTCACTACAGACCGCAGAGCTACAGTTCTGTGCCATAAAGTGTATCGTATAATTTTCCACGTCGCAAACAGTAGCCCGAGTATTTCCTGAACTTGAGTAATACCATAGCCGAGAGAAAGGACGTAGAATTAATATAAATAATTAAGTGTATAGCTCGCATGTTAGATTATAGGCTATGCTTGTTTGAATGTCCAGGACGAACTCTCATTACACAGCACAGCACGCATGGCCAGATGGGAGCTCGTAGCATTCCGTCATTTGCCAAGTAACTGCTCTAACCACTGGTCCCAGGCAGTATACAGTACTGTATGTACAGTACTGTCATTGTATGTCCGTGTTGTTAGCACTTGTTTAATACAGTAGATGTACAATATAGATATTAGTCTAATATACTTTCCATTACCATTTTTAAACAGTCAGAGCTAATATACAGAAATAAACGTGGTATAAGCTATCTCAACGTATCTGACATTGTAACATTATCAACAAAATTGTGAAACGTTAAGATGTTCATTAAGTAATTAATTATTTACTTCTTTATTCTTGTTTTGATACTTACCCTATAGACCAGGCGCTAGCTTACATTGAGTATCCAATATATATTTCAAGTATGACAAGATTTGACTTCTGATCCATGTTCTGGGGGCCCAGGCGAGAATGAAAAGTGATGTTGTCAATCCTGGGGTGGTCGACAACCCGCAGGGGAGGGGGTAAAACCCACGTTAGGGGTGGAATTTTGTTTCCACTATAACTTCCGACTCGTTCATTGTATCAAGATAAAAAAAATCTAATTAAAGTAAATCCAAAGAAAAAAAGGGCAAGTAAAATGTACAATACCTTCACCTATGTTCGTGGAGCCATCTTGTATAGATCTTATGTCTAAACTTCCTGAGAAAATCTTCAATGCTTTCATACAAGGACATTTTTCATTAAAACGGAAGAATGGAAAATTTAATTATGTTGCTAGTAATAATGCCCTTGAGCAAGTACTTATCCTTTCTTCTAAAGTTATTGGTGGACGGACAGGAATATCCAGTAATATTCAAGCGACAAACAAATGGCGTCTACTTTATCAAAGTAAATCGTAATTGCATGAGACTGTTAGAGTACCTACTGTGGTTTGATCTAAGATCCCAGTGGTGACATAGACTAATACTCGCACAGTGAGGGGGGCACAAATATATGAGTTAGAGATGAAGGTGATATGCAAAAATGTATCATATTCCTTTTTGAAAGCGATAATCAGTGAAACAAATGGTTTACTTAACATTGTCAGTGGCTTAGTAGTAAATGGAGAAGTAGTAACATCATCTTTTCTCAGGGTAAAACCCATAGGTAAAGAAATGTAGGGACGACATTTTTTAAGCAGAAAGTTTAGTTGACAAAACGACAAGCTTATTTTCTCTCCTCAGAAAAACAGATTGCTCTTAAATATTTCGCATACTCGACAACATAATCCAATAAGAAAGATAACAAAAACAAAGGAGCTTTATAGAAAATAACTATCTACATTATTATTTTCTTTTAGCTAAACAGAGAAACACTAGTACTACAGAGTTGATAAAGCATCAGCAATGCTTTATCCCCCGCCTCTGTCTTTCATGGTCATTGGTATAGCATTCTTAAAAAAAAAGCAAGAAAGTAAAATTGATGTACAAAATTGTAGTAGAAAGCAATTTCTCAAGAAATATGAATATTTTTCCTCTTATTCCTGAAGAAGTGCACTTTATGGATGGAATGGCACTTAAACGTTCAGTACCCTTTGTGGTCTATTCTAAGACTAAAACATTTGGGCATTTAACAAGTTTTCATTTGGACAGGATAAGATAGTGTTGCAACAGACTAATGCTACACGCATTGACGTAGTTTTTGAATCGAACTGAAAGCCCCCAGAAAAACGATGACCAAATGTTTCCAGGGTAACACATTTCGCAAGTTATCACATGGAGGTGGATTCTAGAAAGTTCTTTTATGCTTATTAAGCTGTTCAACATAACTAGTCATGCGGTATTGTTATTCACAGTCCTGACTCTGACGTGTTCATACTTAGAATTCGATTTTGGAATCACTAATAACTGTTGGTTGTATTGACCGTTTGATAATTGCCAGAGTCAGTGAAAATAGAAGATGTCTTGGTGTCACATTGCTTCAGAGTATTATGGGGATTTAGTTAGGGAGGTTCTGCCTGACAGGGTGAGACATAACAAGTAAACTGGGTACAAGAAAAAAGAACCCTAAAATCTTCAAAGCAAACAGTAAATATCGATACTTAAGTATCTTAAACTTAAATACCTTTGTATAATATCAACTAAAAGTAGTTGAGTTGTTATATTTACAGCATATAAGGGTCCTGGACAAACTTGTGATGCAAGTGGACGCTTTTTATTTTGGGCCAACCCTAACGTCTTAAATAATATTGGTTCTCTACCCAGGACTTCGTGTACTCTGAATATCAGCTCGACTTGATGTGTGGGAGAGTTCATTAAATGCACTTGTTGAGACACTTTATGTTTTAATATTTGACTACGCTACAGATTCTGAAGGTAACATACGACATGTTCTAATGAAACAGACGGTTAAAAAAACTGATGTTCACATGCAAGTGTCAATATTTATGTTTTGAAAAGTTTTTGCGTTAGAAATTCAAGTGAAACTTGGTTCTGTGCGCACTGTTCCTGTCACGTTAACGACTGCAACAACAACAACAACAACAACAACAAATTAACTATTGACAAAGAAGAGAACGGTTAAGAAACTAACTGCACTTAACTTTGCATGTTGATGTAAATAATATTCTTTTGAGGACTAACAACTATTTAACATTTAAATCATAATTTAAAAAAATTTACTGAAATGAATTTCGTGTATTAAATTTTAATTTGTTCAGACAAAACAATACTTATTTGGATATCATAATATTCTTATATAGATAAAGGCCTCTTCATTGCTTAGTCTTGGTATTAGTAAGATACAGGTTAACTTAAGTTCTCAACGTTAGCACCCTACGTAATGGAAACCATTACAATATTTTTTTCATCATCTTGATACGATACATGGGTCGGAAGTTATAGTGGAAGCTAAATATCACCCCAAGCACGTTATTCACCCCCTCTCCCAAGGGTTGTCGACCACCCCCGGAATTGACAACATCACTTTTTATACTCGCCTGGGCCCCCAGAACATGGATCAGAAGTCAAATCTTGTCAAACTTGAAATATATATTGGCTACTCAATGTAAGCTAGCGCTATCCACATAGCGGCTAGTGAATATAGAAGAGTTCGTAGATCTAATTATCTAATGTATATTAACTTTTTTTTTTACTTTTCTTAGGACATTTTAATTTACGTGATTATTTTATATGATAAAAACTTTAAAAATACTATTTATTTTCTAGACTTATTATCTGTCCAAAAATAGAATTATGACTTGATTAATATTTATAAAGAAAAAAATTGTTAGTAATATAAATATTTTACATCGTCAGGCTGAAAATAATGTTTTTAAAATTGTGTTTATTTGTCTAATCTTTATGGGTGAAAGTTAAAATGAAACACAAAATTTTTCACAATCCGTTTGATATTACATTTTAAAATATAATATTTTTATACAATTTTAAAAGTAGATTATATTAAATTATTTATACAAATTGATGAATACATTTTATATGGTAACGTAGTAACATAAGCGAAAGGACTTCCAAACATATGTTTAATATATTTCAAATTTTGATCTTATAGTTAATTGAACGTGTTTTAGAAATGATAATATAGAGGAAGCTGGACGAGATGACTCCAGAGGTATGGGAAAGTGGAATGGAGCTGATTTATTTGGCTTTCGAAACAGTAATAAAGCACAACAATGTGAGAGTGAAAGAGTACTATACTCGTATAGAAGAAAGAAGTATCATATAATATTACAGGGGAGTGAAGAAGTATTATACAATATACCAGTGGGAGGGAAGAAGTATTACATAATATACCAGTGGGAGGGAAAAACTTAAAAAATAATTACTAGATTATTATGTAAAAAAGAGAAGTACTTGAATAATATATAAGTAAGGAAAAAAAGTTATAATATAAATATTTACATCGCAGGGAAAAAAGTTTAAAATTTAATTATTTCTATCATGGAGGTGAAAGTTAAAATGAAACAAATTCACAATCGTTGATAAATTTTAAAATATATATTTTGAGAATTTAAAAGTAATTATATTAAATATTACAGTGAGTGAATAATTTATAGAATATAACATGGAGCGAAGGATAAAATATTTAATATATTTCAAATTTGTGATCATAGTAAAAGAAGTTTTTAGAAATATAATGAGAGGAATGGAAGATTATAGATATAAAAGTGGAATGGACTATTATTTGCTTGAAACTAGAAATAAACACAAACAAGTGATGTGAAAGATATAATATCAGTGGGAGGAAAGAAGTATCATATAATATTAAGGGGGAGTGAAGAAGTATTATACAATATACCAGTGGGAGGAAGAAGTATTAATAATATACAGTGGAGGGAAGAAGTATTACATAATATATAAGAAGAGGGAAGAAGTATTACATAATATAAAGTGGGAGGGGAAAAAGTATTACATAATATACAGTGGGAGGGAAGAAGTATTACATAAATATACCAGTGGGAGGGAGAGAAGTATTATATAATATACCAGAGGGAGGGAAGAAGTTTTACATAATATACCAGTGGGAGGGAAGAAGTATTATATAATATACAGTGGGAGGAAGAAGTATTATAAATATACCAGTGGGAGGGAAGAAGTATTATATAATATTACAGGGGGAGGAAGAAGTATTATACAATATACCAGGGGAGGGAAGAAGTATTATATAATAATACCAGAGGGAGGGAAGAAGTATATAATAATATACAGTGGGAGGGAAGAAGTATTACATAATATACCAGTGGGAGGAAGAAGTATTAATAATATACAAGTGGGAGGGAAGAAGTATTATAATAATATACAGTGGGAGGGAAGAAGTATTACATAATATACCAGTGGGAGGAAAGAAGTATTATATAATATACCAGTGGGAGGGAAGAAGTATTAATAATATACAGTGGGAGGGAAGAAGTATTACATAATATACCAGTGGGAGGGAAGAAGTATTAATAATATACCATGGGAGGGAAGAAGTATTACATAATATATAAGTGGGAGGGAAGAAGTATTACATAATATACCAGTGGGAGGGAAGAAGTATTATATAATATACCAGTGGGAGGGAAGAAGTATTATATAATATACCAGTGGGAGAGAAGAAGAAGTATTAATAATATACCAGTGGGAGGGAAGAAGTATTATATATAACCAGTGGAGGAAGAATTATACAATATACAAGTGGGAGAGGAAGAAGTATTACATAATATACCAGTGGGAGGGAAGAAGTATATATATACAGGGAGGAAAAGTATTATATATATACCAGTGGGAGGGAAGAAGTATTACATAATATACCAGTGGGAGGGAAGAAGTATTATATAATATACAGTGGGAGGAAGAAGTATTAATAATATACCAGTGGGAGGGAAGAAGTATTATAATAACAGGGGAAAAGTATTATATATACCAGTGGGAGGAAGAAGTATTATATAATATACCAGTGGGAGGGAAGAAGTATTATACAATATACCAGTGGGAGGGAAGAAGTATTAATAATATACCAGTGGGAGGGAAGAAGTATTTATATAATATACCAGTGGGAGGGAAGAAGTTATTATAAAATATTACCAGTGGGAGGAAGAAGTATTATAAATATACAGTGGGAGGGAAGAAGTATTATATAAATATACCAGGAGGAAGAAGTATTAATAATAAAATGGAGGGAAGAAGTTTATACAATATACCATGGGAGCGAAGAATATTATAAAATACCAGTGGGAGGGAAGAAGATATACAATACATGGAGGATATATATAATACACCAGTGGGAGGGAAGAAGTATTATACAATATACCAGTGGGAGGGAAGAAGTATTATATATATACCAGTGGGAGGGAAGAAGTTATTATACAATATACCAGTGGGAGGGAAGAAGTATTATATAATATACCATGGGAGGGAAAAGTAGTATACAATATACCAGTGGGAGGGAAGAATATTTATATAATTACCAGTGGGGGAAGAAGTATTATACAATATTACCAGTGTGGAGGGAAGAAGTATTATATAATATACCAGTTGGAGGGAAGAAGTATTATACAATATACCAGTGGGAGGGAAGAAGTATTATATAATGTACCAGTGGGAGGGAAGAAGTATTATACAATATACCAGTGGGAGGGAAGAAGTATTATATAATATACCAGTGGGAGGGAAGAAGTATTATATAAATATACCAGTGGAGGGAAGAAGTATTATATAATATACCAGTGGGAGGGAAGAAGTATTATACAATATACCAGTGGGAGGGAAGAAGTATTATACAATATACCAGTGGGAGGGAAGAAGAATTATACAATATACCAGTGAGATTGAAGAAGTATTATACAATATACCAGTGGGAGGGAAGAACTATTATATAATATACCAGTGGGATTGAAGAAGTATTATACAATATACCAGTGGGAGGGAAGAAGTATTATATAATATATCAGTGGGAGGGAAGAAGTATTATATAATATACCAGTGGGATTGAAGAAGTATTATACAATATACCAGTGGGAGGAAGAAGTATTATATAATGTACCAGTGGGAGCGAAGAACTATTATACAATATACCAGTGGGAGGGAAGAAGTATTATACAATATACCAGTGGGAGGGAAGAAGTATTATATAATATACCAGTGGGAGGGAAGAAGTATTATACAATATACCACATAATATATAAGTGGGAGGGAAGAAGTATTACATAATATACCAGTGGGAGGGAAGAAATATTATATAATATACCAGTGGGAGGGAAGAAGTATTATATAATATACCAGTGGAGGAGAAGAAGTATTACATAATATACCAGTGGGAGGAAGAAGTATTATATAATAAACCAGTGGGAGGGAAGAAGTATTACATAATATACCAGTGGGAGGGAAGAAGTATTATATAATATAGCAGAGGGAGGGAAGAAGGATTACAATAATATATAAGTGGGAGGGAAGAAGTATTACATAATATACCAGTGGGAGGGAAGAAGTATTACATAATATACCAGTGGGAGGAAGAAGTTTTATATAATATACCAGTGGGAGGGAAGAAGTATTACATAATATACCAGTGGGAGGGCAGAGGTATTATATAATATACCAGTGGGAGGGAAGAAGTATTACATAATATACCAGTGGGAGGGAAGAAGTATTATATAATATACCAATGGGAGGGAAGAAGTATTACATAATATATAAGTGGGAGGAAAGAATTATTACATAATATACCAGTGGGAGGGAAGAAGTATTATAATAATAACCAGTGGGAGGGAAGAAGTATTATATAATATACCAGTGGGAGGGAAGAAGTATTATATAATATACCAGTGGGAGGGAAGAAGTATTATACAATATAACAGTGGGAGGGAAGAAGTATTATATAATATTACAGGGGGAGGAAGAAGTATTATACAATATACCAGTGGAAGGGAAGAAGTATTTATATAATATACCAGTGGGAGGGAAGATGTATTACATAATATATAAGTGGAAGGGAAGAAGTATTACATATTATACCAGTGGGAGGGAAGAAGTATTATATAATATTACAGGGGGAGTGAAAAAGTTTTATAAAATATACCAGGGGAGGAAAGAAGTATTATATAATATACCAGTGGGAGGGAAGAAGTATTATGCAATAAACCAGTGGTAGGGAAGAAGTATTATATAATGTACCAGTGGGAGGGAAGAAGTATTATGCAATAATACCAGTGGGAGGGAAAAAGTATTACATAATATACCAGTGGGAGGGAAGAAGTTTTATATAATATACCAGTGGGAGGGAAGAAGTATTACATAATATACCAGTGGGAGGGAAGAAGTATTATATAATATACCAGTGGGAAGGAAGAAGTATTATATAATATACCAGTGGGAGGGAAGAAGTATTATATAATATACCAGGGGGAGGAAAGAAGTATTACATAATATATAAGTGTGAGGGAAGAAGTTTTATACAATATACCAGTGGGAGGAGAAGAAGTATTATATAATATAACCAGTGGGAGGGAAGAAGTATTATACAATATACCAGTGGGAGCGAAGAAGTATTATACAATATACCAGTGGGAGGGAAGAAGTATTATACAATATAACAGTGGGAGGGAAGAAGTATTATATAATACACCAGTGGGAGGGAAGAAGTATTATACAATATACCAGTGGGATGGAAGAAGTATTATATAATATACCAGTGGGAGGGAAGAATTATTATACAATATACCAGTGGGAGGGAAGAAGTATTATATAATATACCATTGGGAGGGAAGAAGTAGTATACAATATACCAGTGGGAGGGAAGAAGTATTATATAATGTACCAGTGGGAGGGAAGAAGAATATACCAGTGGGAGGGAAGAAGTATTTTAAATATACCAGTGGGAGGAAGAAGTATTATAAATATACCAGTGGGAGGGAAGAAGTATTATAAATATACCAGTGGGAGAGAGAAGTATTATAAATATACCAGTGGGAGAAGAAGTATTATACAATATACAGTGGAGGGAAGAAGTATTATATACAATATACCAGTGGGAGGAAGAAGTATTATAAATATACCAGTGGAGGAAGAAGTATTATACAATATACCAGTGGGAGGGAAGAAGTATTATACAATATACCAGTGGGAGGAAGAAGTATTATACAATATACCAGTGGGAGGGAAGAAGTATTATACAATATACCAGTGGGAGGGAAGAAGTATTATATAATATACAGTGGGAGGAAGAAGTATTATACAATATACCAGTGGAGGGAAGAAGTATTATAAATATACCAGTGGGAGGGAAGAAGTATTATATAATATACCAGTGGGAGGAAGAAGTATTATATAAATATACCAGTGGGAGGAAGAAGTATTATAAATATACCAGTGGGAGGGAAGAAGTATATATAATTACCAGTGGGAGGAAGAATATTATACAATATACCAGGGGAGGGAAGAAGTATTATATAATATACCAGTGGGAGGGAAAAGTATATTAATAATATACCAGTGGGAGGAAGAAGTTTATAATATACCAGTGGGAGGAAGAAGTATTATACTAATATACCAGTGGGAGGGAAGAAGTATTATATAATATACCAGTGGAGGGAAGAAGTATTATATAATATACCAGTGGAGGGAAGAAGTATTATACAATATACCAGTGGAGGGAAGAAGTATTATACAATATACCAGTGGGAGGGAAGAAGTATTATATAATATACCAGTGGGATGGAAGAAGTATTATACAATATACCAGTGGAGGGAAGAATATTATACAATATACCAGTGGGATTGAAGAAGTATAATACAATATACCATTGGGATGAAGAAGTATTATATAATATACCAGTGGGATGAAGAAGTATTATATCAATATACCAGTGGAGGGAAGAAGTATTATATAATATACCAGTGGAGGGAAGAAGTATTATATAATATACCAGTGGGAGGGAAGAAGTATTATACAATATACCAGTGGGATGGGAAGAAGTATTATACCAATATACCAGTGGGAGGGAAGAAGTATTATAAATATACCAGTGAGGGAAGAAGTATTATATCAATATATCCAGTGGAGGGAAGAAGTATTAACAATTTACCAGTGGGAGGGAAGAAGTATTATATAATATACCAGTGGGATGGATGAAGTATTATACAATATACCAGTGTGAGGGAAGAAGTTATTATAAATATACCAGGAGAGGGAAGAAGTATTATATAATATACCAGTGAGAGGAGAAAGAAGTATTATACAATATACCAGTGGGAGGGAAGAAGTTTTATGAATATACCAGTGGGAGGAAAGAAGTATTATATAATATACCAGTGGGAGGGAAGAATTATTATAAATATACCAGAGGGAGGAAAGAAGTATTATATAATATACTAGGGGAGGAAGAAGTATTATATAATATACCAGTGGGGGAAGAAGTTTTATGCAATATACCAGTGGGAGGGAAGAAGTATTATATAATATACCAGGGGAGGGAAGAAGTATTTATAATATACCAGTGGGAGGGAAGAAGTATATCGTATTCCTTGCTCGGGGGGTGTGGTGGTGTGGAGGAGGTATTTGAATGGAGTATTAGATAAATGTTCTTGTGGTAGAGAAAGTAGTCTAATAGATCTTATTTCAGAAGTGAGGGAATGACGACTATAATCTGTTTATGAGGTATTTTTAATAAAAATTATTAATACACTCAAAATATTCACTAAATAAATAATTCTTAAACACGCCTCTCTACGTATGGTAAATATTGTGTGATGCTAGTGAGAGACAAACTCTTCATGTGATTAATATTGATACTATCCTTCATACTATCTCATTAGTGTATTCGGAGCCATTTTTTGGTAATACTCGGGTTATATTCATGCATAAAGCATAATAAATAGCAAATTGGGCACAGAACTTAAGTGTGCCAGATTTAAAACACAATTTTTTCAATATTTACATTAATAATTGAAACTTTGGAGCAGTACACAATGCATAAAGTTGTTTTAACTATTTTCTTATGCGTTATGCACGGTCTTGAGCCCAGACAACCCTTGGAAATTCCTAAGAAGATAGTGGGTTCATCAACCTCAGTGGTCTTGGAGTGAAGTGATCCTCTCAGGACCCGATGTTAGTGAGTTCAAACCCAGCCAGGGTTGAAGAATTTTTCTTAAACGATCAAAATCCTTTGTACAACGTAGTTCAGATGGAACGTAAAGCCGTCGGTCCCATGTCCATTGTGGCAGGTAAAATAACTCTGGAAAGTATGTAAAATTACTTTTCCCGGCAAAATTAGTAGGCTCTTTCGAGCTCGCTTATAGAAATTCTCAGTCGGTTCATAAAGTACACATTAAATGTCCCAAATAAGAATATTTGAGGGTTCACTTCACTATTTAAGAACCAGCACTCTCGGTGTATTGGGGTGAACGTCGTGACCTAGGTTGTGTGATGATATAAAAAGCAGTGTTTAGAAAGTACACGTCAAAAACCCTCCTCTGTTCCCCTATTACTATTATGTAACAGTACAAGTTGAGATACTAACAGACACTAAAGATGCCGAGTGTTCGTGGCCCTGAAACTGGGAACTCCTTGTCCTCTAATGTCACCTGATACTTTCCCCGTCTCTTCTTAGACAATGACGGCTCAGGTTTCGATCATCGAGGTTGTACACAGGTTTGGTGAATAGATCTAGTCAGATGGCTAATCGACCTGAAATTGGCCTACACGCAATCTGATATCGGGCCAATTTCTCAACCACTTAACCTAACATTGACCCAATTTGTTCCAGCATATTTGAAAACACTCAGAAAGGCGCCCACCATTCACCACGTCTTACACTATACTGTACTCACAATAAAAAATGACCTAAATAAATCCAAACGATCATCCAAAGCAATCATTAAATTGATACTCATAAAATAATGATAGAAAAATATACAAAAGGAACTAGGATCTCTTTTACTATTTCACTATTCTCAGGTTATATTTTTACAAAATGAACAAACACATTTGCGAGTTCAACTGTCAGACATGAATGAATATACTGTTATTACTATACCGTTTCAAAAGTCAATTATTATTAGGTGTTCTGTCTTACGACAGGTCCATTCCTTTTGTCGGCGAACTTAGATATCCAATGTTGCCTGTCCTCTGCCTCCTGCTTCCAGAATTTTCTTATTTCCTTTAAATCATCAAATATTTGAATCCTCCTCCTTTTAATCTCCTCTTTCCCTCAACCTTTCCTTCTATGACATCGTGCAGAAGACAATTCCATAAAGTCAATAAAGACCAAAATAAATCGTTCACATATATATAATTAAAAATAGAACATGCATTATTTGTGATTGCCCGGGTAATAGCAGAGTAGCTCCTAGACCAAGAAGCCTAGAAATTGGGAAATTTACTAACGTACTTTAAAAACCTGAAGATGTACATTTCATGCGTGTATTGACATTCTTGTGACTTTTAGGAAGAAACAAATTATTTTGCTTGCCAAAACACTAAGCAAGAGATTTTGATGGATTTTAACGTTTCATGACATCTAAACACGTAAAGTTATTTTCATATTGTTGTTATTTTCCCTGTGTGTATGTATCGCGGCCTAAAGCTGACTCAGTTTTACCGATAGGGCTAACTAAGCTTGGTATAAGGTTTACTCGGCCCCGTGGTGTTGTGGTCAGCGCACCTGGCTACGAGATTTGGATATAATATCTATACAAGTCAATACATGTCCTTCCTTCCACCTGAATTGTTCGAGCAGGCCTTCTAAACATCATATAAATCTGAAATTTGACAAACGGATGGAGGGAATATTACCCCATACAACAAGCTCAGATAAATAAAACCTTCTCTTAACATTTTTTTAACTCAATCAACTATCATCAACTTTTCCCATACATCTCCTTAAAACAGTGATTCCCAACTTATGCCCCGCGATGTCGTGGCAGAGGGTCCACGGCGACAATTTCAAACCAATAGTATTTACTGGCTCAAAGTATTTTTTGTACCTATTTAGACATAAATGTATATTCAAATTCAAATATTTTTTATAAAATTTTGAATTTAAAACTCTGACTCAATCATAATATACATCGTTGCTCCAATGAAAGATCTTGGAATCTAAATCAAAGCTATTCTGAGATAAAATTGAGGAAAAAACTTGTAAACTTACGAAAAATTCAGATAATTTTTTTAAATAAATGAACTTATGATATATATATATATATAATATATATTATATAATATATATATATATATATATTAAAAAATATATATATATTTAACTATGTTTTAACAATTTAAATAAAATTGTTATCACGTTTTGTTTTAGTCAGAGCTAAATTTAAATTAATTTATTATAAAGTTGTAGGGTGTAGCACTACGCATTTATCGCCCCGCGTCGGGCGTCGATTGAAACACTATGGATTAATTCCCTGATATAATAATGCTGTGATAATATTTCAATTGTGTATAGCTCCGTGGTCGAGCGCCTATCATCCCTGTACGGAATAGATACCGTTTAACCAGCTGTCTATAGCTCCGTGGTCGAGCACTAATTAAATCGGGATATTTAATAAATGAAAGAAAGAGAACTATTGATGGCTGTTGATTCACACACGGTTTATTTAAATGACATCTGTTAATTACTTATACAAACTCCAATTAAATGCTTTATATCAATGCACACTTGTGATATTAACGTAAATTATTGTATTCTGTGTTAGACTGTGACTGTGAGAGCCAGTGCTAGTGAGCGAGTCCCTGACTGCATTGCTTATGTGAGTGTGGGTGCAAGAGCAACTTGAGTGTGTGCCTGTCTGTGACTACCTTAAACATACACACAAACGGCTTATATATATGACATACCCCTTGCCTCTTGCTCCCTTCGTCAACAGTGTCGAAACTAACCAATAGAAAGAGTCCTGGCGACATGGGTTGTGAAAGATAGGTTCATATTGGTATAGGGAATTGGCGTCTTTGCCAAATACTGCGGAGTTGTTCTTTTAACAGGAAAAGTTATATAAAAAATATATTTTAATGGTAAAATCCTTTTCCCATTATTTCTGAAATGCACGTGTTTCTTCATGGATAAATCATAAAAGGATACTCTACATATGTTACTTTAAATAAAAATTGCCTTCATCCATGACTTTTTACATAATTTAGCGTGATCCAAACTAATATCATTACAAGGGCTTATAGCTCTTTCGAGATATGAAATAATTTTGAAAAATACCACCATGAACCATTGCTCCAGAACATTTTTAGCCTTTGTTTTAAAATTGTGTCAAAGGAAAAAAAAAAATGTATGAAAAGAAAATTTATTCAGAAACTTGATAAAATCTTTAAGAAAAACCAAACAATTTTAACTTACTTAAGCTTAAATTGTTACAGTTCAAGATTCATTTAAAAATTAAATCCATTCTTCTTGTTTTAATTTGCGCAAAAAGTTCAATAACCTTCTCCTTTAACTCTGGATGGCAATCGAGGAAGTTTTTCTCCATTGAAAGTACTGCAAGCGCACTTAGTCTGTTAAATAAAAGAACCGAAAAAAATGAGTCAAATAGAATAGCTGGAAGCAGAATAATAATCTAATTCCACACTCTTCTACACTTTATCACATTCAAGAATATGGTACACGGTTTTTAAGCACAACACACGCTGAGTAAAAAAACCTTCCTTCCACCATCATGCCAGAGCCGGCACTGCGAGGACAACAGTGCTCTCTCTACCTGGCAGTCCCACATTCCTCCCCACCACCCTCCTATGTGCGCGTGTGCACAACAGTCCAACACTACATCGCTGGAACCGTGAAGCGCGCGGTTCCATACAAATATTTTTGTATCTTTTTCATAAACTGGGGGATGGCTACTGAAGTACTGACACTAAGCTTAAGGAATATATATTGCACTACAAAAATAAATAAAGAATCAAAGAAAAAATTATTCATTATAATAAATGTTATCGATAATATCAAGTGGAAATAGGGGGTGCTGCAGTTCCGCAGTGCCTATACACGAGCCGCCACTGCATACAACTGACTGTAATATAGAACTATACCTCGATTTTCCTTCAGAGAACTTTCAGAAAGGACGTCTATATGACTCTTCGAGAGAAGTCCAGCTTTACAAAATGAATATAGTCCTAAAAAGAATAGGGAGACACAGAAATAATATATGTATAGGCCTTTGTATAGAGCGAAATTTAGGATATTCTGAAGTGCCATACTCTCAAAATGTTTGCTCTTTAAGTTATAGCAGTCTTTTACTGGGATAGTGATATATAAAACAAAAACTGTTTTTATTATATATTTATTTAACAGTCATATCAATGGAGCTCATACAAAATGCACTTTTATCCTTGTTGAATTCTTGGATAGTAGATCTCAAAGAAAGGGTTGTTTCAAAATTGATATGCGTGTTAAACTTTCAGCGTGTTCTGCAGCTTATTGTCATAGTTTTGTCGTATTCCAGAGATATACAAAGGCTAGTAAATCTTTTTTAGATATATATAAGGATTGCTTCAGGTGGCCGCATGGTCTCAGGCGTCATTATCGTGCTAGACTGGACTGCTGATGACAGTGAGATTGGGGTTAGATTCCCGGCAAGGTGTACTGAGGGTAGTTTTTACAAAATGCTTATCCATTCTTACCCCTTGCGAATACTGATCACCTTCCTCTTAATTCAACCTTCCTCAACCCTAGCTCATTAGTGTGATTAGTATATATGCGTATAGCCTGAAGAGATAGAAAAACGCGACGATAGAATAATTATATATATATAGGATATTTTTATATATAAATATGTATATAATCTATAAATAAAGTATATATATATATATAATATATATATATATATATATATATATATAATATATATATAAAAAAAGAGATGCATACTCAGTAAATGTTAAAATAAACCTTTGTGACATTAAACTAAAGTTACCTTGATATTCTTTTGAATGTACATTTTCAAAAATATGTGTTTAGTTTACTACCTTTACATAAAAACAAACACTTCAACTTGTTAGTCATAAGAAGCACTCTTTATTTATAAACTTTAAACCAAATTGTTAAAATAATTTCTAACGAGTTTTATCTTTTTTTAAAATAAATTATTTATGAACCACACTCAAATTATTTGTAATTTGTAAAAATAAAAATTTATTCTTTCTTATATTGACAAACTACTTTCAGATATGCACTTTGAAACCAATATTTAAGGCCAATTCCAAAAAATTTCGTAGCTCCTATAACGTGTCGTAAATTAATTTATTTTAGAAAAATAAAAACACATTATTCATTATCATATAAAATAATAGTCTACGATATAAATTTTGAATCAAATCGAGGTGGATATTTTAAAAAATATTCAAAATTTACAAAAATCTGTCTCTAGTAAGCTACTACCCTTAAAAAAACAAACTATACATTGATATTTGGGAGCTCAACCGCTCCCCAGATATCCATTTTAAACAACATCTTTAAAATAATAAAACAATAATAATAATTAGTCATGAGCCAACCCCTGATAGTTATAGTGATATTTTTCATGTCAAATAAATACTAGATGTGAATTTTAAACAAAGTCGTTACAGATATTTTCGAAAAATTTTGATATAAAAATTACTGACTCATCAGTAAACTAACCTTAATTGAAGGGTTAGGATAAAAAATAAATATTTTTTGCTATTGCCCTAAAAAATCTAAATCTAAAGTTTTAACAAAATCCGTTTTGTATTCGTGGCCAGGGACAGGCCAACATACACAATAGAAAGAGCCACTTTTTTGGGTTCAGGTTCACATAAAACAAAGATTCATCATCATCATCTAGAGAGATTTTCCCGATTACAATACTTTCTCTTGAATGTGTTAGTAACCCTTCCTTGAACAAATCACAACTCTCGAGGCGGCAGCTGCTTCTATCTGGTGGCGAGAAGATCAACTAGTAGGTGCTGTCCTAGCGTCAATAGCTACCTGGATACGAATAATCCATGCTTGTCTATAGTGTCCCCGTGCGTTTTTTTGTATACTGCGCTGGTAGTGGCAGAATCTTGAAACACAACAGCGAAGGCAAATTGCGCACACATAAAGCTAAATGTCGCTTATTAATGATTCACACGTGTTTAAACTGTTTTCATTCATATTAATTTTGATACAATGAATTAATGATAATAATGATAGTAAAATTATGTATCGTGTATCTGGGCTACATGCATGTGTATTTGAGTTTTCAGAACGATTAATGTACATTTGCCCAGGAGACGTCCGAAAGTACAAATCGCACAATTTCCGTGGAGGCTCTTTCCTTGGCCCGATAAGAGGAAAGTATGATGTCAATATATGAGGGCGTGGAGCCAATGAAGGTCTTAAACTAACTTATACCTAATCAACCAAACCTGGTTAATCATGAGAATTATTCCCCTTTAGAGAAACATATCTCGGTATCAGCCGGAAATTAAGCCTGGGACCTCTAGTCAGCAACCAGGAGCTGTGACCACTATACCCAAATAACGGTTATTATTTGGTGTAAGAAGAGCATATAAGTTTGTTTTATTGAAGGATGTTCAAAACAATGTAAAATACTAGGAATTGTATAATATATTTCAAATTTCTTGGAAGACCAAGAGATAGAAAAACCTAAACTAGTGGATTCACGTAGTCGACAGTTAGATCCACTCATGAGAAACTCTGTGCAGATGTTACACCTCTCTAGTGAAACTTACCATTTTCGTGAGCTCGCCTCTTCTATTGATCTTTACACAAACTGGACAAATATTGCATTAGCTCTTGCCCATTTCATGAACTGGAACTTTTTGTACTCTCTACTACAAACTTAACTGAGATTCGTTTTAAGATATTATATTAAAACGTTCCATTCTAAAACGATTAAAAGTTACATTAACTTAAAGATCAGACCTGTTTTTCACTTATCCATTTCACGGACCGGGCGAAAACTCGTTCAATTCATCAATCAGGTAAGAGTGTAGCTACCCAGTTCATGAAATAGTCCAGTCAATGAACTTGGCAACAGAAGCGCTACAAGGGAGACTTGCAATCCTGTATTCAAGGAACGAACGTGCGGGTTTTAGGAGACAGCCTTTACGCTGCACAAGCTTTGTACACTTCGCTTAACCTAAGAGGTAACAAACTTACCGTGCTTGGATCTGTCATGATCTAGTTTGTAAGTCATAGTGTAATTGATCAAGGTAAATATGTACACGGGAAGTGTTATTGTTCTAGGGCGAGGGACAAGGGGGGAATACGACACTATTCAAGATTTTAAAATGAAAGATATATCGATAATGAATGTGACGAACCTAACATGACCTCCTTAACACTGACTTGCATTTGTGGTCCCATAGTATAGGGTATTAGGCTCACAACCGGCTGAATTGTATATGACAGGAAGGAAATGGTTTGAATCTAGTCTGGGTCCATGGGGAGAGTTTCCTCCCCCAAAGTTATAGAACATGAGGGAGGGAGACATGAAGGGTAGTTTAGAATCAACCCCTCTAATACTCTCATCGACACTTATAATGCTATACACTGGCAGTATTTTACTAATAAGATGCAGCTATCACTGATTAAGTGGGAGTATTAGTGATGAAATGGGATTATTACAACAGAAAGGGGAAAGGGAAATATTAATGTTTTGATGGACTTTCACTGATGCATTTTTATTAAGAACTTTATATATTTGATATAATGAGATTATCAACGATATAAGATTATCCACTGATTAATAATGGATCTAATTTATAAAATGATATTACTTTAATAAAGGCACGTTGGCTGTTAATTGTATGTATAAAGTATTACTTATAAAATGTAAATACATACGACTAAATATAACTCTCACTGTCTAAAGGGAATTATTACTAATAAAAATATATCATAGTTTATAAAAGGGGGCTGTAATTTATAAAACTATAGTAAACTTATTTATAATAAGGAAACAATAAGCCTTTTATATTGAATTATAATGAATTTTGTTTATTTAAATACGAATTAACCACCACAACATATGAATAACAAAATAATGTTTCCTCAGTCTAGGAAAGGACAAGCCACTATATTGACATTCTACAACCTCAATCAAATATTGAAAGTTACAGAAGAATAAAAGTAACAACGACGCAGTAAAGAATTATGTCTTTTTAACCTTTTATCATAGGATGTTTTTTTGTATAAGTCTCCTATACAAATGTTTGCTGTAATTTTTTTATTTGTTGCACCATAACACTCAAGCCATACGAGACTTGCTATAATTATGAAAGATAAATCTTTTATTTATCGATGTACAATGGACAATGTCCATGTTATTGTAAACAAAGAACGATCGTACAGACGACCTACACTGCACGCACAGCAGAAAAACTGGAAAATGGATTGGAAAATTGGGTTTTCGTTGGAAGCTATTTCTTGCCACCATCCTGGATACCTAACCTCTAAGACCACTGTTCGGTAGGGAGCTTTGATAGAATCGATATAGATTCGAATTTAATATGATTCGATAACTCGAATCAAAACAAACTAGGAAAAATAGATAAGCCCTTAAGTCTTTGAAAATCCCACAATGTGCATAAAATATGTTAATTTATTTTAATAACAATTCCTGTGAGGTAAAGTAAATGCTTATTAATTATTACCATGTTGACCAGAGGATAAACAGACCTTTTCCCCAAAAACCGCCTTTATAAAACCTTTGTATAGCCTATAATCGCACCTTTGGATAATACTAACAAGTGTGATAGCTTTGAGGACCCAAGATGTATATTGAAATAGTTTATAAATACCACCATAGGTGGTGCTCTTTATCATGTGATCATGTTGAAGAACTTAAGGACTAAGGTCCAAAACTAATATAATGATTTTTTTTTTTTCTACATCACAACTCTAGCCATGTTAACTAGGATATGCAAGGCCGTAGCCAGGAGAGGAGGGGTAAGGGGTTTACCCCCGCCCTCCAAAATTTTATTAACAATATATATGGCTTCATTTATGGTTCAACAATTTCAAAATTAAGATGCAAGTACAAATTAGGGGGCTATGCTACCATAAAAAGCACTTCAGAGAGCTTCAAGAGGTGTTTGATATTTAGAATTTTTCCTAGCCTCTGGCAGTTAGGGGCTATGTTGCCATAAAAAAACACTTCAAATAGGTTCTAGAACTATTTATCATTTTTTTAGCTTTTGGCAATTAAGGGGTGTGCCCACCAAATCCCCCCTGAAATTATTGGCAGGCTACGGCCTTTGGGTTATGATTTTATTAGATGATTATTTTAAATTCGCGAATAATATTAGCTTGGATTCGAACTCAAAATCCTACTTTTCAGATGTCTAGTGTTTTGTCAAAATCGGTTCAGCTTTTCCTCGTTATTTTAATTACCGGAAATGGACTTATCAAATTATATATAAGATAAGAGAACCATGCAATATATAAGATAACTTTTAGTAATACAAAGTGAATGTAATTATACCGGGTGGTGATGGGACGGGAACAATTAGACAATGTATGCTGAGGAAAGTTATAGACAATGTACTGAGGTTTGTATGTCGCCCGGGGAGCTCATATGAAATGCATTATCTTCCAAAAGTGTTGTATGTAGTTTTGTTTTATTTAGCTCGTGAATATTGGCTTTTCAATCAACTGTTTTGCCCCTCCTCCTTGTACACGGACATTTTAAGAGTAATATTCGCGTTAACACGTGTGTAAGATCTCATGTATCGTACCTGTATCAGCGTCATGGCAAGTTCAAACCAAGATACAGCTTCTCAATACTGAACATGAAAGACAAATGAAGAGCCAAGTGATATATGTAACCAAGGGAAACAGAGTTTCATCTCAACATGACGCCCCGTTCTATTGTCACCGCTTGTGTGTTGCAGAAATTTCACACGTCACTGGTCCCGAGGTAGCTGCTATTCACTTCCCCGAGCCTGCATCAGTACCACTGCACAATGGTGACAATGGTGACAATGCAGTCACATTAGCACGGGTTGACACAGGGGGCAGCAAAGTTGCGTCCCACTAGCTTTCTAGCCATTTCGGCATTTCGGTAAGCCATGGCGTCTTTTGTTTACTATGCATACACAATACTTAGTTAGGGGGGGGGGGGGTCCATTTATTCCCTAGGCACAGATCGACCATACTTAAAAACAACTTACTACTTTATAGTTGTCTGCATTTATTTGAAATGATGTTTGTAACCTTTGTTACGTCAGAAAGAGCACACACAGGTCTTGTGGTTTGCATATCATGTTGGTCCTATTGGTTGCACTTCCGATCATTGGTATCAGAATAATAGTTCTCATGATGAGATAAAGGAGCTGCAATTGAATATGAGATAGAGAAAATATTAAAGGTTTCTTTACAACAATTATATTATCACTGAAGATGTTCTAAATTTAAAACAAACCACACCATACGAAAGTAATGGGGTGTACCGTGTCAAAGTATACGTCAGTCAAGCTGTGGCAAAGATTTTCCTTGTAAATATTATAACAATTGAATAAATTAATATCTACTCGAGTTTACAAAAGTATTTTTTAAGTACAATCCTAAAATGTATAGAAAAATACTGATATTTTATTTAGTTATTATATAGCATAAGATTTCAATATATAACTTTTAAAATAGTTTATGTCTAAAATAGAAACAATATATAGCCTACATTTATAAAAAAAGGTAATCATAACTAAACTAAAACTATATTGTTATGTAATATCATATTAGTACAGTAAATGTTTTGAATACCAATAACATTTATTGAGAAAGTATTTTTTAGTTAAAAAAAATTGAAATGATTAAACAGGACTGTAAATGTCACATTTAGCTTATGAAAAAAAATCATAATTTCAATTTGATTGGCTCAAGATAATGCAAAAACAACACCTTCTGAGTTATTGTGTATCCATAGAAATTATTTATGTGACGTGTAAATAATCTTAGGCTCGAGCATTCTTCAAGATGGCGGTGATAATAATTTTCTTGGACTTAAGCTGATTAGTAGTAACTTTTATGAATGGTATATTTGACAGTCGGCAGAAGAGGGTATCTGCGTGATACGTTGTAAGTATTAGCAGGGAATCCGGAGGGAGGATCTCAACTGAAAATCTGGTCCAGTGAGCCTGGATGAATGTAGACAATTTTAAAATAATGTTCATTACTCCAGTGTATCACTTTTTGTGTTGTCTTTCTTTTCCATAATGTATATTAAGGACACGGTAGGAAGATGGTTTATAAATTACAATCTTTTCATGTTACAGTTTAAATTAGACAAAAATTAATGTGTTATTGGTTTCATTTAAAACAAATAACTGATTAATAACTTAGAATATATGAAAATATCGAGTAATAATTACTGTAAACTAATGTAATGTGAGTGAAGGAAAGGAAGCCATGAAAGAAGTATGATCACTATTGTTCTTATTGGTCCACACTATGCATGTAATATATTTGTACACCTAGTTACCCTAGTTCTGACGCGGTATTCTAGATTTGGACAAACTCCCGGGGACGGGGAGATTGAGGTTCGAATCTCGGTCGGGTGTACTGAGGGTGGTTTTTACAAAATAGTTTTCCACTCAAATCTGGGTCTGCTTTATTAAATGTAGCATTTTTAATTCATTTAAACCAGTAGAGTAATAATAATACACGAGCGTAGAACGCGTGCTAAAGAAATATAGACTATATATTTTTTCAAGTAATCTACACGATAGTAGCTTATATAGAACATTTATGGTGTTTAGTATTGTTATTAATATGTCCATTCTATGTATATTTTAGCTATACAACCTGTCAACCTGTAACACTAACATGTAGCACACACAATTATCTTTATTGCCATTAGAATACACAGTCAATTTATGTTTCCGGAATCACCACTTTTATTTCAGAGCGATAATATATTTTGGTTGTCGTAGTATGTATTTGTTCGAATTATTTCAGGTTGTATTGAAAGCAATTTTCCATGCCTAGTTAACATCAATAGCATTTCTTCTCACTTAAAATCTGTTTTCCTACCTTTTATCTCTAATTCATTTTAACTCAACTTCCAGTATCGTATATCTGCAGCAAAGTGTTAGTCTGATTAGAAAATGAAGATATTCTTTATTAATTTTCTTACTAATGACTCATTATTTTATTTTATTCCAAAATAAGAATGAAGTTCCCATGTAGTTTGGACCTAAGTACGCAATCAGATGTGTTTGCTGCTATTTCAAACTAACACGGTGAATGCACCTCGAGGCTGAAAGAGGGAGAACTGTTCAGGATAGTTATTACAAGTTGAGTTGAATCCAGTTCATGCGTTCATATCTGAACCAGGTGATGGTTCGAGGCAGTTTGGTGAAAGCGTGTCCAAGTGACTACATCCACTAATGGCGAACATACCCTCCAATCATCGGCTGTCACGTGTTCCTATATCAGCTGGAGTGAGTACAGCTAGTCTAAATATTATTCCACGACCACAGGCCAAACCTAAATAGATTTTTATTCGAGGTGATACAAATACAGAGAAACAATAGTTTTTTTAAATAAGTTGGTTTGAAACGCTGTTGCTACATTTTTAAATATCGTCTTTAAATACTTTAATTTAAGAACTGAAAATAGAAACGATATCCTTGTTATTATATTTAGTAAACTGACTTTGAATACAAAATAAGTTATAGCTTATCTCATTTTTATTGTCTCGCATATTAGACTAAGACCCACGCTGGCTATCCACATGTTCACAATATTGGGGTATAGATTGGCTCACTAATATCAATATATAAATAATATTATAGCACGTAATTTTACCAAACAAATATTTGTCATAATTCTTACATTTTCCACATAAGGTTAACAGTAAAAATTTGAACCAGATTCTAACGCACGCATATTCTAACGCACTACTCTCGTGTTGGGCTAGACTGCTGATGACGGGGAGATCGAGGTTCAAATCTCGGTCGGTTTTACTGAGGGCGGTTTTCCCTCTCCCTCCAATTGTGGTACCTTCCAACTGTAACCTTCCTCATTCTAAAAGATGCGTAATAGTCTAAGCTATAGCGAGCAGTAGTAAACCGTTCTATATTATAAAATTATATAAATATATATATATATATATTTATATATATATATATATTATTTGATCCATGCTTCGTCGCGCAATAAAGTAGACGGCCAAAATGTGTGTTAAATATTACGGTAAAACTAGTTTGATTAGTCCATGGTAATGTTCCCAAGCAATATGGGTTTATACCAACATATCGTGGAATGTGTGTGTTTTTGTTTTTAACCTAAACGTCACGTTTTGTCATTACAGAAATGTTAAAAAATAAATGGTACGGTACACCGCACAGACTAATACACATTCTTTTAGATAATCTTTGGTTTTAGAGTTTGTTCATTTTTGGGGTCCTTGAGTCTCGTAAGCAAAGTCGTAAGACTATAATATTGTCTATCACCTTTTTATAAACTACACAAATAATTTAACTCTAAGGTCTGCCAGTACATTAGAATTTTGGTGGAGTTTCTATTTTTAATGTTAGTATATTAACAAAAAATAAGCGCAATAATACAATTTTATAATTTTTATAAATGTGTCGGTTTCCAGTAAACTCAAAAAGTACTCATCGGATCAAGAGGGTAATTTTGATGTTGCACTCTTTAATTGTACGGGAACAGATAAGCTATATACTATCACACTATCACATCAGAGAGCGAAGCAGTGTCGGAAAGATGGTGTAAGCAGTAAACATAGTGTGTTGCGGCTGTTTGGAGTGGGTACAAATCATTGTTCTTGATTAGAACAATTAGGATATGGGTGTTGGGGGGGGGGGGGTAGTTCGTGTTTCTTAGGAATCCTTGTAATCATATAAAGCATGCTATTGAGTAGGTTTAATTATTTTCTTAGCGTATGGCACGAACGGGTAGTAAGACATGGTGCTAAGTATTATTATTAATTATTGTCTATCATTTAAAGCTGACGGATGTGCTGAACGTTACTGTGTACCGTCTGGTACTAAGCCAAAATAACCATTTTGTTTGGAGTGCTTCTCTCAATTAAGTTTAGTTTTATTTCTAAGATGGTATATTTAAAATGTTTATTTTGTTTAAATTAAGTGAAAAATGACAACATGGGCACGGTAGTTGACCCCACTACCACTGGGCCATTCTGGTTTGTCTCTCATCAGTTTGTGATACATATGAACTAATATTTACTTTGGTATTCATCCCAACAATGCCTCCAAGTAAAAGAGCCAATCTTGGTACAGTAATTACACCAATTTAAACTATTTATTTGGGTAACTTACTAAAGATAGTCGTTAATTTGTGGCGTCATTGACAAATAAAACATTTCCCTCGCATCATACGTGTCTGAAACTTTGTTTTTAAATAGGTTTGATGTTTCGCTTAAAAATCTAATTTACCAGAATTAAATGAAAGTGAATCTGATATATAAAATGTCACACCTACTTCTAGAGTTCAGATGATCCAATTTCAAGGTATTGCAACATTACATCATTGTTCTCTTACAGCAGACGTTCAAAGAAAGGGGTGATCTTATGAAAGGTTCTGGAAGGATTGCTAGGATTCAGGGTGCGTCGTGAGTCCCCACGCTATCAACCCTCCCCCCTCCCCCCACACCTCTCTAAGCCTTCATTAGGTCAAGACATGTCACCATATCGGTCGAGTATTCCGTTATCATTTAGTAAATACCGTAAAGCTAGTGTAATATTATGGGACATGCTCATCATAAATTGAGTGCCTGAAATAGATACATTATTATTATGATTTCTATACATGACCTTTAATATATTTTATCTGTAAGCTTACCATCATAAATGACACCCAAAAGGCCGCCAGGTGCTCAAAGGAGGCCCGGTACTGGGGGCAAACTTGTAGTAATAGACTTCATTGGTGGTGGAACTTTATTTGTCTAGAGAGGGCAGGGGGGGAGGGGAATTAGTTAGAACGAACTTTGTTTAGGGCTTTGACACCCAAACCAAAGGGGGCTTTTCAATGGTCTTCTCCATGAAGCAGATTTTTGAAAAATGTATGCATCTAGAAGCTATTTGAAGAGCTCCTCTTTCAACTAGAATTGTTTTGAAAATTATAGGCCTATGCATCCAGAGGTTTATTTTGAGTGGGCCTCTTATAGCAAATTATGAAAAACCAAATGATTTAATAAACTATTTGTAATAGTATTCCTCTAACAATTTTAATGATTGAATGCCGCTGGAAGTTATTTTGAGTGGTCTTCTGGATTTTTTAAAAATTAGATGCCTCACTAACTGGAGTGGTCCATGACAATCACTATTTTAAACAAATCTATGCCTCTGTAAGATATTTAGACTTTATAGAAGGCCATTTTTCATCTTAATAATTGAGATTATCTAAGAGGAGTGAAATAAAACTAGTGGGGGGGGGGGGGAGTATAATGGAAACATGAATTATTTCAAGGGGAAAAAAGGCCCCTCTCTCCTACCTGCTCAACTTAAATTTGTACATTAAAAAAAACTTTATGTCACAAAACAAAGTACTCAAATTAATACGTAACTGGACACCAATGAACATGGTACAGTAACATATTTAAATATAAATTGAACTTTATTAACTACCAACTCTCTTCACGTACCAAATTAATACGTAACTGGACAGGACACCAATGAACATGGTACAGTACATATTTAAATATAAATTGAACTTTATTAACTACCCAACTCTCTTCACGTACCAAATTAATACGTAACTGGACACCATGACATGGTACAGTAACATATTTAATATAAATGAACTTGATTACTACCAACTCTCTTCAAGTACCAAATTAATACGTAACTGGACACCAATGAACATGATACAGTAACATAATTAAATATAAATTAAACTTGATTAACTACCCAACTCTCTTCACGTACCAAATTAATACGTAACTGGACACAAATGAACATGGTACAGTAACATATTTAAATATAAATTGAACTTGATTAACTACCCAACTCTCTTCACGTACCAAATTAATACGTAACTGGACACAATGAACATGGTACAGTAGCATATTTAAATATAAATTGAACTTTATTAACTACCCAACTCTCTTCACGTACCAAATTAATACGTAACTGGACAGGACACCAATGAACATGCTACAGTAACATATTTAAATATAAATTGAACTTGATTAACTACCCAACTCTCTTCACGTACCAAATCTAATTTCAGTACACAAATAATAGACTCTGAAATTTCCCCACACTTGGGAACTAAATACAAGATTGGACCAAAACAATGATATTGTGACAAATGGAAGTAAGTTCCAATTACATTCCAAGTGAGCTTTCTCCGATGGTAATTCCATCTGGTGGGCTGCACACGCAATATTTCTTAGCATGTATAGGCATTCTATTGCATAGTATATACTTATGTTTTATTTTATATTTTATTTCACCAATTTTTTAAATGTTGTTAATCTGGATCTGGTCATTAGTACATAAGCGTATAACACGAACGGGTGGTAAGATACAGGGCTAAGAAAAATTTGTGAACCCCCAAAAGTTTTCATTATATTTTGATCAACAATTAGTTTATTATTTCTATTAATTTCATAAATTTTTAGAGCTCAATCCCATTCCCCATATAACCATTTTAGAGTCTCTAATTTTAAAACTTTTCATATTTTATGGAGCGTAAAGGATTTTAAATTTTCGACTGCCAATTTTCCAGACCACCGATTAAAATACAATTGTTTATTGCTTGTAGACAATTGTCTTAAAAAATGTATTAAAAATAAAAGCTTATTATTATTATTATTATTTTTAATCCCTACAACTCTGCAATGAGAAGTTATTTCGAACAAAGAGTTCCGGGATCACTATCAAAATGGGCAATATCCACATATGTAAAGTACCATCTGAATCTTTTGCCGGAAAAAACGGATTTGCCATTTGTTTTTAATGCTAATTAATACTTAATTACTAGTTTTTATCAAAATCTGTTGAGCAGATTTCTCTTTTCACCCTTGTGCAGACTAGAATTCATTCTAAACCTAGAACTATAATTCCCAAACGAGAAAACCTCTGGGGAGCCTTATGAAAACCTTGGATACCAATTTTTAACTCGATCAGTAAAATGGTTTCTTGACTGAGCTTTAGATCCACAGATGGACAGACAGCAAAATACACAGACATACATGGAGAAAAAAGTGCAGACATACATACAGACACAGACACACAGACAGGCACACAAATACCCAGACAAACACAAAGGTAAACACACAGACAGACGGTAACGCGAAGACCTCGTTTTCGGGTTTAAGGGGTCATGACGTCAACATCCAACAAAATCTTGAGTTCCATTCTTTTTGACGATCACAAAACTCTCTTTAAACTAAAGGTTGCGAGAAAGTAAAGATTAGAATATTCACTTTCAAAACAAGCTCGATGCCTCGCACAAATGAGCGTTGTTTTAGTACTTAATTCATTATAATGACTTGTACTGAAGATATAACTGTCATCCTCGGTGGTCTTGGGGTAAAGTGCTTGCTTCAAGACCCGATGCACACCGAGCTGAGGTCGAAGAGTTTTCTTCGCCGATAAAAATCCATAGCACAACTTCCTTCGGAGAGAAATAAAGCCTTCAGTCCCTTGTCGATTGTGGGAATAAAAGAACCCTGGAAGTTATGTGGAAATAATTTTCCTGACAAAATTAGTAAGACCTTTCACTCTCGCTCTTAGAAATTTGGTGTTCTGATATAATCAATCAGTTAAGAAGTGCACGTAAGCTCTTCAAATAAGTTAAATAAATACAAATATAATGATAATTATTTTGATGGTGAGGGGTTGTGGACAACGGTAGGCCGTAAGAATATTAAACATTTAAATAAAAGAATTTAAAAACATGAGAATATGGAATTCATTTGGAAAATGCATTTAAGTTTAAAAAATTTGGAACAGTAAATATTGCGTCACATATATATTCCGTGGCTAAAATTTCAGTCCTAGAACACAATGAACAGGTGTAAAAGAATAAGCATATATATGGCAGATTAATGGAATGCTTAAAATACAGCGATACTCTACTGGTACAAGTGGTATCATCACTTGGGTAGTTTAACTCAAAATACAGCGGTACTCTACTGGTACGAGTAGTATCATCACTTGGGAAGTTTAACTCAAAATACAGTGGTACTCTACTGGTACAAGTAGTATCATCACTTGGGAAGTTTAACTCAAATACAGTGGTACTGTACTGGTACAAGTAGTATCATCACTTGGGAAGTTTAACTCAAAATACAGCGGTACTGTACTGGTACAAGTAGTATCATCACTTGGGAAGTTTAACTCAAAATACAGTGGTACTCTACTGGTACAGTAGTATCATCATTGGGAAGTTTAACTAAATACAGTGGTACTCTTACTGGTACAAGTAGTATCATCACTTGGGTAGTTTAACTTAAAATACAGTGGTACTGTACTGGTACAAGTAGTATCATCACTTGGGTAGTTTAACTTAAAATACAGTGGTACTCTACTGGTACAAGTAGTATCATCACTTGGGAAGTTTAACTCAAAATACAGTGGTACTCTACTGGTACAAGTAGTATCATCATTGGGAAGTTTAACTCAAAATACAGTGGTACTGTACTGGTTACATATGAGTTATATCACATAAGTCCACTTGGGAAGTTTAACTTAAAATACAGTTGTACTGTACTGGTACAAGTAGTATCATCACTTGGGAAGTTTAACTTGTAATACAGTGGTACTGTACTGGTACAAGTAGTATCATCACTTGGGTAGTTTAACTCAAAATACAGTGGTACTGTACTGGTACAAGTAGTATCATCACTTGGGAAGTTTAACTTAAAATACAGTGGTACTGTACTGGTACAAGTAGTATCATCAATTGGGAAGTTTAACTCAAAATACAGTGGTACTGTACTGGTACAAGTAGTATCATCACTTGGGTAGTTTAACTCAAAATACAGTTGTACTGTACTGGTACAAGTAGTATCATCACTTGGGAAGTTTAACTGTAATACAGTGGTACTGTACTGGTACAAGTAGTATCATCACTTGGGAAGTTTAACTTGTAATACAGTGGTACTCTACTGGTACAAGTAGTATCATCACTTGGGAAGTTTAACTCAAAATACAGTGGTACTGTACTGGTACAAGTAGTATCATCACTTGGGTAGTTTAACTCAAAATACAGTGGTACTGTACTGGTACAAGTAGTATCATCACTTGGAAGTTTAACTCAAAATACAGTGGTACTGTACTGGTACAAGTAGTATCATCACTTGGGTAGTTTAACTCAAAATACAGTGGTACTCTACTGGTACAAGTAGTATCATCAATTGGGAAGTTTAACTCAAATACAGTGTTACTGTACTGGTACAAGTAGTATCATCACTTGGGAAGTTTAACTCAAAATACAGTGGTACTGTACTGGTACAAGTAGTATCATCACTTGGGTAGTTTAACTCAAAATACAGTGGTACTGTACTGGTACAAGTAGTATCATCACTTGGGTAGTTTAACTCAAAATACAGTGGTACTCTACTGGTACAAGTAGTATCATCAATTGGGAAGTTTAGCTCAAAATACAGTGGTACTGTACTGTACAAGTAGTATCATCACTTGGTATTAACTCAAATACAGTTGTACTGTACTGTACAAGTAGTATCATCACTGGGAGTTTAACTGTAATACAGTGGTACTGTACTGTACAAGTAGTATCATCACTTGGGAAGTTTAACTTGTAATACAGTGGTACTCTACTGGTACAAGTAGTATCATCACTTGGAAGTTTAACTCAAATACAGTGGTACTGTACTGGTACAAGTAGTATCATCACTTGGGTAGTTTAACTCAAAATACAGTGGTACTCTACTGGTACAAGTAGTATCATCAATTGGGAAGTTTAACTCAAATACAGTGGTACTGTACTGTACAAGTAGTATCATCACTTGGGTAGTTTAACTCAAAATACAGTTGTACTGTACTGGTACAATAGTATCATCACTTGGAAGTTTAACTTGTAATACAGTGTACTGTACTGGTACAAGTAGTATCATCACTTGGGAAGTTTAACTTGTAATACAGTGGTACTCTACTGTACAAGTAGTATCATCACTTGGGAGTTTAACTCAAATACAGTGGTACTGTACTGGTACAAGTAGTATCATCACTTGGTGTTTAACTCAAAATACAGTGGTACTGTACAGGTACAAGTAGTATCATCACTGGAAGTTTAACTTAAATACAGTGGTACTCTACGGTACAAGTAGTATCATCACTTGGAAGTTTAACTTGTAATACATGGTACTGTACTGGTACAAGTAGTATCATCACTTGGAAGTTTAACTTGTAATACAGTGGTACTCTACTGGTACAAGTAGTATCATCACTTGGGAAGTTTAACTTGTAATACTGTGGTACTGTACTGGTACAAGTAGTATCATCACTTGGGAAGTTTAACTTGTAATACTGTGGTACTGTACTGGTACAAGTAGTATCATCACATGGGAAGTTTAACTTGTAATACAGTGGTACTGTACTGGTACAAGTAGTATCATCACTTGGGTAGTTTAACTCAAAATACAGTGGTACTTTACTGGTACAAGTAGTATCATCACTTGGGAAGTTTAACTTAAATACAGTGGTACTCTACTGGTACAAGTAGTATCATCAATTGGGAAGTTTAAACTCAAAATACATGGTACTGTTACTGGTACAAGTAGTATCATCACATGGGAAGTTTAACTTGTAATACAGTGGTACTGTACTGGTACAAGTAGTATCATCACTTGGGAAGTTTAACTCAAATACAGTGGTACTGTACTGGTACAAGTAGTATCATCACATGGGAAGTTTAACTTGTAATACAGTGTACTCTACTGGTACAAGTAGTATCATCACATGGGAAGTTTAACTTGTAATACAGTGGTACTGTACTGGTACAAGTAGTATATCACTTGGGAAGTTTAACTCAAAATACAGTGGTACTGTACTGGTACAAGTAGTATCATCACATGGAAGTTTAACTTGTAATACAGTGGTACTGTACTGGTACAAGTAGTATCATCACTTGGGTAGTTTAACTTGTAATACAGGGTACTCTACTGGTATAAGTAGTATCATCACTTGGGAAGTTTAACTCAAAATACAGTGGTACTGTACTGGTACAAGTAGTATCATCACATGGGAAGTTTAACTTGTAATACAGTGGTACTCTACTGGTACAAGTAGTATCATCACATGGGAAGTTTAACTTGTAATACAGTGGTACTCTACTGGTACAAGTAGTATCATCACATGGGAAGTTTAACTTTAATACAGTGGTACTGTACTGGTACAAGTAGTATCATCACTTGGGAAGTTTAACTCAAAATACAATGGTACTGTACTGGTACAAGTAGTATCATCACATGGGAAGTTTAACTTGTAATACAGTGGTACTCTACTGGTACAAGTAGTATCATCACATGGGAAGTTTAACTTGTAATACAGTGGTACTGTACTGGTACAAGTAGTATCATCACTTGGGTAGTTTAACTTAAAACCTGTATTATTTTATTCTTTTTGTTTGTAGATTTGTTTAGTGATTCTGTTTTTTTTAACTAAGAAAACTTGACGCGTATTTAAGTTAATATGTTAACACGCAGTGAGAAGATATAATTAGCGTTAATCTATTAACTGGCCCCACCAAAAAGAAAGATCCACTCCACCCCAGGATCAGCCATATTTTCTAGATAATTATTCATGCATAGATGTATATCATAAATAATACGAGTATAATGAAAGCTATAACACGTTGTTTTCCAAAAATCAAGCTCTTTCATTTGACTTTTGTTTGAAAGATGGAGCTCAGTTTGCTAGTGAAAGGTTACAAGTATCACAGGAACCTATCGCCTGCGCCGCCACGCCGACACGCCGACACAACCAAATGACGCACAGGTTCTCGTACTTGTTTTGCTAATAGTTACCATGATAGTAGGAGACCCACTCGGCTATAGTTGACTTGTACTGAATTAAGCAGCAGAATATTCCATGTGTACGTAGGGAAAGGGAAAGGTTCGCTTGTTTGGGACACTCCTGCCGGGGACAAGGACCCAGCAGATGCGGCTGGGAAGAGCGTGAAAAGGAGCCCCGAGGCTGAGGGGGTCACTTGACTCTTGCCGACCGACAGACAATGTCAGTGACACACCCTTCTGCCACCCCAATACACCCTCACTCTCTCGAACAACACCCTCACAACTTGGAGTATGACAAGTCGGTCAAGAGAGTTAATAGGGATGGGATCCTTCGAGTCCTTGAACTTTCGATATTCAAGATGTAGGATTGATATTTGTTTGAAAGCTCTAATATTGCTTACCAGGGGTTCAGATCCAACCTAATACTAAGTGTAAAGAACGCGAGTAAAGGGCAATGTTTACGCAATTTGTAACGATTATATTTTACACGTCCTTTTTGATTAATCAATAGAGATAATAAGATCTAATCCAACGTAACAATATTCAAAGTATATTTAATTTCCCTTACATTTCGGAGTAAATATCTACTTGGTGCAGTATCTTTGTGTTTCTCTCTATCAGCCACCCAGGCAAAATCTTCTCGAAGGACAAAGAGAGAGAGAGAGAGGAGAGATGAATGGATACCGTTACTCGAACATTCTATTAACCAAGTCTTATAAAACATCCCTGTTGGAATACGGAGGGGGTGACACTTGTGAAGTAGTCACAGGGCAGTTAAGACCTGCGTTAATCAAGAATTTTTATTTTATTAATCGCCAAATTGGATTCTGGGCCATAATTATTCAGCTCTGGCCATTAGATTGGCTCACTCTCTTGACCCAATCACATTTTAATCCTCCCAGTTCCTAAGAAGTGAAATAGCAGCGAGTGTGGTATCGTACCATAACAACAATTACATCAATCTATTCAGTACAATATCAACACATATGAAATGTGAGTCGCGAACCCTGGCATTACAAAAGTATTGTCCTATGCGGGGCATTAAAAGTGACCATAACATTGAAAGTTTTTATTTCAAAACTTTTTTGATCAAAATAAATCAAGGGTGCCCTAAAATTTGATTATATCTTTTATCTTCAGTTAAAAAGCTTGTCGTTTAAAGCATTAAAACATTATTGGCATCACCACGTGAGAAAATGAAACTATGTGTTTACTGGAGAGATATTTGATTTCTTTTGGTCAAAAAAGGTTTTGCTATAGAACTGCAAAAACACTGCCTTTATTGATTCCCTTACAGTTTCACCCTAGCAACAAAAGAGCACAGAACAGTAATAATTAACTGAATATATGAATGTAATAGGATTTGTAAAATAGTGTGTTCGACCCGTCCCCAGGTTCTAGCGGGCTGGGTGCCTGGATAGTTTAAAGGTGTCTCGCAATTGACTGAACTGCCAATGACACGGAGATTGGGGTTCTTATTCCAGTTGAGTGTACTGGGGGTGGTATATCCTAAATTGTTTCCCACTACCCCCATTCCAACGAAAATTGGGGTACACTTATTATCCATCCTATATTCCTAATCCCTAGCCCATAAGCGTAAATAATGAACTCGGGTAGGCCAAACGGGAACTTACACGTGGTGAAGAACAAAATGGTTTCAGTAGATCTTTAACATCACATCTACCCGCCTCGGTAGTGAAGTTAGCTAACGCGCTAGTTTCGTGTTGAGCTAGACTGCTAAGGACAGGAAGATCAAGTTTCGAATCTCACTCGGGTTTCCACTCTCCCTCCATGCAAATGGGGCTTCACTTCCTCTATACTTAATTCCCAATTCTTAACCCACTAGCGTGACTAGTACTTGAGCGTGTAACCCGAACGGTTAGTAAGACGTGGTGCGTAGTATCTAACATCACGTCATTTACAAAATAACTGTTGTTTATAATATTAGTAAACTTGACAACGGTAATCAAACCCGGTACCCAATCATCTATAACTGAGCTATTTAGAAATCGTCCTGTAATCAGAGTAATTTTTCGCTCATAATTTTAAGGAAGGGTTTGTGATGGACGTGTAATCATCGAATCCCTTCGGGTGTATTGGGGGTGGTTTTTGCAAAATGATTTTCCAATCTACCCCTCCACCCCCACACCCTCAACCCAAATGAGTGTACACTACATTTCTTTTAGACAATGCATCTGTAGTTTACAATTTACAGACATGTAAAACCATTCCTAGCCAAACCAGGCTCTTATTAAACAAATCACGATAACTCATTACAATATTGTATATCAATTTGCCAGTCGATCAGTGGCGGCTCGTGTATAGGCACTGCGGAACTGCAGCACCCCCTATTTCTATTTTATATTATCGATAACATTTAATATAATGAGTCCTTTTATCATTAATTATTTTTTTATTTTTGTAGTACAACATATATTCCTTAAGCTTAATGTCAGTACTTCAGTAGCCATCCCCCAGTTTATGAAAAAGATACAAAAATCTTTGTATGGAACTGTGCGCTTCACAGTGCCAGCGACGTGCTGTTTGACTGTTGTGCGCATGCGCATATAGAAGGGGGTGGGGAGGAAGGCAGGACCGCCAGGTAGAAAGAACACTGTAGCTCTGGCGTGATGGTAGAAGGAAGTTTTTTTTTACTCAGCGTGTGTTGTGCTTAAAAACCGTGTACCATATTCTTGGATGTGATAAAGTTTAGAAGAGTGTAGAATAAGATTATTATTCTGCTTCCAGCTATTCTATTTGACTCATTTTTTTTGTTCTTTTATTTAACAGTAATACTAAATGGCTTTCAGTAATTCCAATGGAGAAAAATGTCCTCAATTGTCATCTAGAAATCAAGGAGAAAATTATTGAACTTTTTGCGCAAATTAAAACAAGAAGAATGGATTTCATTTTTAAATGAATAGATCAAGCTTGAACTGTAACAATTTAAGTTAATGTAAGTACAAAAAGTCTTTTTTGTTAAGATTTTATCAAGTTCCTGAATAAGTTTTGTTTTTATATATGTTTTTTTTCCTTTTACACAATTTTAAAACAAATGCTAAAAAATTTCTGGAGCAACACTCCCACTAATTTTAGTTATGAGCTGCCACTGCTGTCGATGAATTAAGGTGGAGTGCTAGTGAGCGTGAGTTTAGGGCAGTATTTTTGCAGTTTTTGTAGCACAAACATCTTTTGGCCAAAATAAATCTAATATTTCTTCTATAGAATCATACAGTTTAGTTTTCTGCACATGCTAATCTCAACAGTTGTTGAATATCTGTCATGAGCATGGCAGCATTTGGTGACAATTTTTTCTCTTTATTTAAAAAGTTTGTCACCAAATACTGCCATGCTCATGATAGCTATTCAACAACTGTTGAGATTAGCATGTGCAGAAAACTAAACTATATGCTTCTATAGAAGAAATATTTGATTTATTTTGTCCAAAAAATGTTTGTGCTATAAAAACTCCAAAATTAATGCACTAAACTCGTGCTCACTAGCACCCCGCCTTAAATCCAACTTTAGTGAGCTCTTGTAGACTAAAGTGAGAATATAAATACTGTACTAAATAGTGTGTGATGGCCAGACTTTGTTCTATGAACTATTACTAAATTAATGTCTATAGTAGATTATACCAATGTTTTTCAAATAATCTCCAGTCAAGCACCCCTTTTGGGCCCATGACCTAGTAAACATACCCCTTTTGGGGCCATGCCATATCCAACGTACCCTTTTTATCTCTTCGTAATAAATAAATTAAACAAATACCTGCTATTTTGTATGTAGTTTGGGTGGAGTTTTGGGGCAATTTGAACTTTGACATTTGACCCCGATCTGGATAGAGTGTTAATTGTGATGATTACGTCTAGTTGCAATGCTGCGTGTGATGTCACAACAGGATTATTTTGGAGTGTGTGACGTCATAGACCTCTGGGTCATTGGGTTGTTTTGTAGGGTTTATTTGGTCTTGGTCATTCTTGTCTAAACTTGTTCTTTCCTGTCCAAGAGGAGAGGGTTATGGGTGGGAGTTTTTTATTTATTGGTGTGGGTGTTTTTTATTTATTGGTGTGGGAGTTTTATATTTATTGTGGGGGAACGTGCAATCCATGGCGACAGGCACACCTCCCCCGACGTTCCATAAAATGTCAGCATCGTTAGTGAGTGTAGGAGATTGCAGGAAAATCCTCTCTGGCCAGCCGCTTAGCGTAGTGTGTGAGAAATTGTTTCTAGCAGCAAGACTCTGAATATATTTTGGTGTCGCAACCCTCCCTCTCCCCGTTGCCCATCTATGTGGTGATGGGTTTTCCCGGTGACGTTATCGCCATTAGGGGGATGTCGCAACTATAGAGCACTGACACAGCTCTGATTATGCACAATCAGGACCTCTTTCTAAATGGAAGCCTCAGTTAGGAGCCGCTATCCTTCAAAAAACTTTACTAAAATTGATTGTATGATAGCGTCTGTCGAAATGCGTGGATCTAGGTATCCGCTATAACAACATGGACCAATTTTGACAGAGGAGCAAGATAGAAATTTTTCAGCGTTCACGTGAAGTGAGGGAGAGGGAAACAATTTAGTAAGAACTAGTGACAGTACAACTCAGCGGAGATTCTAAACCACGACCTCCCCCATCATAACTAGATGAGTTACACGCACCCTTTCTGTCTAAGCGTCTATATATTAACTATGATAATGTGGTAGGGATTATTAAGAAAATGTTACAGCATTTTACGTGCTATGGAGGAGTAAAGTATAAATGTTCCAGCATTTACGTGGAGTGAGGGAGAGGAAACCATTTAGTGAGAACTACTGATAGTACACCTAAGTATTTATTTCTTAATCACTTTAATTCTGCGCCATCTACTGAATAACATTGATAATTATGACTTTTTCAATATCTTTTGATAGCATATATATATATATATATATATATATATATATATATATATATACGTGCTATCAAAAGATATTGAAAAAGTCATAATCATAAAAGTCATTATTATATATATAATAAATCTAATTATTACTACTCATACAATAAATTAAATACGCTAATGGGGTAAAAATAATGAAAGTATTTGTGTGGAGGGAGAGTTGGAAATACCTTCAGTTTAACAGGGCAGTGTTTGAGTTCCAACCATACCAGTCTATCTCCACTTAATTACTCGTACAGCTCACAAGACCTAAATAAAATTAGTGAATATCATTTAAAAACTTTATGTTGTTTCTGTAGTATGCTATGAATTTATTAATCACTTATTTTTGTCAATAAAATAACTAGTAAGAAAATAATGTGTTTTTTTTTTTTTTAAATCCCTAAAATATGTTGGATGGAAAACCTTTAAGAGTCAAAGACAGAGTAGTTAATACTAAGCTTTATCGATTACACATGTATAGTTATTATAACTTTAGTCAAAAGTATTGAATTGATATCTAGGATGTGCGTAGAAAGGAGGAACAAGTATACAATTAATATCATCATTTCAATCAAGTTCACTGCTTAAATATTGGTTTATAATTATATTTAATACGAGTTTAAGTTAAGATGTCTGACACACATACACACACAAAAAATAAATCGATTTCATTTATAAATCGTAACTGCTCTGACGGTAGATTGATACCCCCAAGGTTAAAGTGAAAAAATATTTATTTATTTTAAAAACAACCTGTTTTATTCCAATAGTAACTTATAACACCAGAAAGATTTTTTTTTTAATATAATTTAATGTTCTCATCTATATTTTGCCGAAATAATATATAACTTTTACATTAATTCATAGGTAATATTGAATACAATTATGAGGAACTTGAATTTATTTTAAATGTCATTTAATGATCGTAACAATATTTTGATGAAATAATATATAAGTTTTGCATAAATTCATAATTAATATCAAACACAATTATGAGGACCTTGAATCAATATTAGAAATGCCATCCAAAATCAAAATATTATTTTAACAACAACAAAATTTATTTTAAAAATCATTCCATGCTCGAAACTATATTTTTTTGACATAATAAATAACATTTACACAAAACAAATTAGCCACTTAAACCTCAAGCTAAAATTAAAGGAAGTGTACCCACAATTGCATGTAGAGAGAATGGAAATTATATTTGAAAACCTCCCTAAATAAGCTCGACGCTGATGAAGGAATCTATAATATATCCTAAAAATTGAATACTATGGCATGGATTTGTTTAGCTTACCCTGAATATTTATTAAAATTTATAATGTCAGTTTACAATGCTCACAAAGCCTCCCATCGTTCAACATGTCCAATATTTATCACAAGAAAGCAGTAAGGCTAAATCAATTAGATTTACTAAGGAAATGTATCTAAATTTTCCAGCGTTGGACGTGTAAAAGATTTATGAAATCTATCCAAAAATAACGTGCTGTGAGATCAACCCCAACATTCCCATAACTATTATCAAAACCTGTTTCTAAAATAGAAACTCAAACGTACAAGTGATCTGGCACACATATTATTTATAGATTATATGAAGTGGACACATTTTAACACTGCATCTTACTACACGTTTGGGTTGTACGCTTAATTACCAATAACGTTAATGGATTAGGAATTGTGAATTTTTAATTTAGATGAAGTAAGCCCGCATTTACGTAGAGGGAGAGTGAAAAACTACCCCCAGTTCACCTAACTGAGATTCGAACCTCAATCTTCCCGTTCTCGGTGGTTTAGCTCAACACAAATCGAGCGAGTTAGCCAACTACGACACCGAATTGGGTCAACTTGACAATTAGCTGGTGTAGCCACAGTGGGTCGACTCTCAAGGAAATCCACCATCCTTCTACAGTTACGTCATGCAGCTACCCCTGTGATATAGAGTGCCGGCCGACGCGGTGAGGAAACATACCCACATTAGCGTGGAGGGAGAGAGATAGAGGGAGGCTTTAGGTAGATTTTCAATAAAATTAGGTATTTATTTATTTGTAACTAATATAATATTATTGTTGTAACAAACGTACGTCATAGTAAGAAACAAGCGCGTTAGACCACGTGGAAGTACGCATTGTTCAGCAAATGGTGTGCCTCTATGTTATTTATCAAACTTTTCCTAGTAAACAAAAAACTATTTGTTTCTGAACATATTATTAATTTGTTTTGAAATAATCTGAAATGGTTCATCAAGCACCAGGGTCATTAAAAGCTTTATATTACAGTAGTTTACGGTAGTTTAGAATAGCTGTATCCGCATTAGAATTAAAAAGTCATAAAAAACTACGCGTGGAGTCACAGATCAAAATATATATATATAATATATATATATATATATATATATATATATATATATATAGTACCATAAAGAGAAGTGAATTTCAGTGGGCCGCGGGAAAGGTGCCACCATTCATCCGGAGATAGGTTATAATCATATTGATCCTCTCGGATTCTTTATTTAACGTGTTACTTGAACAATAATTTACATTTGATGTCCAAGATCAATCGGCAGTGAGTCTTCTTACGGAAACAAATGTCTTAGGTTCGATTGTCAGTAGTTGAAACCAGGGAATTTATCACGTTTAAACTATATTTTAACCACGCCAAGTGGTGAACCAGTGATCTTTGGGATGGTTTCTAGACCGTGGATTTCAAATCAGTGCCGCTAGGTTGTCTCACTATAGATTACTCTAGAATAGTTAATTGCGAGCCACAGGTCTAAGACAGCACTCTCGCAATATACTAAACTGCAGGGGTTCGAATCCTGGTCCACTGGTTGACACCCTCTTTGGTCAGTTAGGGGTCTCCAGCTCAAATGATTACATTTGACATAGGTTTGTTAACAACATAATTACCTTTATTTTGAAACAGTGAACATTACTCAAAGGGTTAAGGACAAGGAAGGAATACCGCATATGCGTAAGAGAGACTGGGAAACACCTTACTGGAATTAGAAATCTGATCTCCTGGTAAAACACCATGACATGGAGCTAATATCGGGTTTCGAATCCCTGTCCTGTGTACTCACCGTCATAAATATACTAGCGGTTATGCATTGCGAACCTGACGCTTTAGACAATGTGGTGGTGTGAATTTCCATTCTACCTCCACGAAAATTCTGTACACTTCAGTTATATCACCTAGTATTTTCTTATAACTTCTAGAAGTGGTCGTAATGCGGGGGTTCGGATCTCTGCTGATTAGCGAATATATAACAGTGCCTAACTGGTGCACAAGATATAAAGGATTGTAAGCCCGTCTATTTGCTTCAATGTGTGTACTAGTTTTGCAGACTGTGACATGCACAAAATACAGTCATCCCCCGTTCGTTAATTTATCAAATCAGCATTTTCAACCATGCCGGGAATCGAACCCGCAACCCTTGGCTCAGTGGACAGACATGCTAACGCCTGATCTAAGATTTCGGCTGAACATATTCATATTTACGAAATAATTTTATCTTCTACTTTATCATCGGGAATAAACGGGTAATCCCCAAGGACTGGTACATTTCTCTTTTGAACCGTCCTCTTGTTTGTCACATAAGTTAACAGCCTCCAAATCCATTGTCTTAATCGATTATTCTCTTGAGGGACTTTTATTGATCTCCCCCTTAATGTGAACAACAGTGTTTTTATTTCAGGCACACACGCCTTCTGGAGCATTGACATTCAGGTATATTGTTATGTTGCAACCATGTATTTGAGGCACACACGCCTTCTGGAGCATTGACATTCAGGTATATTTCCGTCACAAATGGCCTTGTAAATGTAAGCGCCCACTATGTCGGTACCACTGGTAACGAACTCTCCGCCGTTCCGCCATTCGACAGAAAGTTCGGGCGAGGGAATTAAAATCAAATGCGGTCCGGAATTGTTGGTGTAATATTCAACCGGACCAGGAAATAATGTGTGGTATTCGCCAAACATGAGTATTTTCCTGTTGATGTTGGGAGCCCAGAATTGTCGTTTCCTACATTTTCTTTTCTTCGCTTTGATTAAAAGGCAAATAATAGCTACAAATTCTTCTTCACTCTCCATATTTAAATAATACGGTGAAATATCTCTCGCAAAAGCACAATTATAAAGATGAAACAAACCAACAATAACAGAAATGAAACAGTACTTCTTTAGCACACAAACGAGCAACTCATCTTCTGACTCGAGAGCAGCTGAGCGGAGTCCCACCTTGTCGTCAGTGAGGATAGTGAGTCCCCACCTTGCCATCAGTGAGGATAGTGAGTCCACACCTTGCCGTCAGTGAGGATAGTGAGTCCCCACCTTGCCATCAGTGAGGATAGTGAGTCCACACCTTGCCGTCAGTGAGGATAGTGAGTCCCACCTTGCCATCAGTGAGGAAGTGAGTCCACCTTGCCGTCAGTGAGGATAGTGAGTCCCCACCTTGTCAGTGAGGATAGTGGGTCCACACCTTGCCGTCAGTGAGGATAGTGAGTCCCACCTTGCCATCAGTGAGGATAGTGAGTCCACACCTTGCCGTCAGTGAGGATAGTGAGTCCCCACTTGCCTCAGTGATGATAGTGAGTCCACACCTTGCCGTCAGTGAGGATTAGTGAGTCCCACTTGTCAGTGAGGATAGTGAGTTCCACACCTTGCCGTCAGTGAGGATATTGAGTCCACCTTGTCAGTGAGGATAGTGGAGTCCACACCTTGCGTCAGTGAGGATAGTGAGTCCAACCTTGCCATCAGTGAGGATAGTGAGTCCACACCTTGCGTCATGAGGATAGTGAGTCCACACCTTCCATCAGTGAGTATATGATCCACACTTGCCGTCAGTGAGGATAGTGAGTCCCCACCTTGACCATCAGTGAGGATAGTGAGTCCCACCTTGCCGTCGTGAGGATAGTGACCCCCCTTGCCAAACAGTGAGGATAGTGAGTCACACCTTGCGTCAGTGAGGATGTGAGTCCCCACCTTCCACAGTGAGATAGTGAGTCCACCTTGCCGTCATGAGGATAGTGAGTCCCACCTTGCCATCAGTGAGGATATGAGTCCAACATTGCGTCATGAGGATAGTGAGTCCCACCTTGCCATCATAGGATATGTAGTCCACACCTTGCCATCAGGAGGATAGTGAGTCCACTTGCATCAGTGAGGATAGTGAGTCACACTGCCGTCAGTGAGGATAAGTGAGTCACACTTGCCGTCATTGAGATAGTGAGTCCCCACCTTGTCAGTGAGGATAGTGATCCCCACCTTGCATCATGAGGATAGTGAGTCCACCTTGCCGTCAGTGAGATAGTGATCCCCACCTTGCATCAGTGAGATATGAGTCCCACCTTCGTCAGTGAGGATAGTGATCCCCACCTTGTCATGAGGATAGTGAGTTCCACACCTTGCCGTCAGTGAGGATAGTGAGTCCCCACCTTGCCATCAGTGAGGAAGTGAGTCCCCACCTTGCGTCAGTGAGGATATGAGTCCCCTACCTTGTCAGTGAGGATAGTGAGTCCACACTTGCGTCATGAGGATATGGGGTCCACACTTGCCGCAGTGAGGATAGTTGAGTCCACACCTTGCCGTCAGTGAGGATTAGTGAGTCCCACCTTGTCGTCAGTGAGGATAGTGGGTGCACACCTTGCTCGTAGGATAGTGAGTCCACACCTTGCCGTCAGTGAGTAGTGGGTGCACACATTGCCGTCATGAGGATAGTGATCCACACCTTGCCGTCAGTGAGGATAGTGAGTCCCCACCTTTCGTCAGTGAGGATATGGTGCACACCTTGCCGTCAGTGAGGATTGATCCAACCTTGCCGTCAGTGAGGATAGTGAGTCCCCACCTTGTCGTCAGTGAGGATAGTGGGTGCACACCTTGCCGTCAGTGAGGATAGTGAGTCCCCACCATGTCAGTGAGGATAGTGAGTCCACACTTTGCCGTCAGTGAGGATAGTGAGTCCCCACCTTGCCGTCAGTGAGGATAGTGAGTCCCCACCTTGTCAGTGAGGATAGTGAGTCCCCACCTTGCCGTCAGTGAGGATAGTGAGTCCCCACCTTGCCGTCAGTGAGGATAGTGAGTCCCCACCTTGCCGTCAGTGAGGATAGTGAGTCCACACCTTGTCGTCAGTGAGGATAGTGAGTCCACACCTTGCCGTCAGTGAGGATAGTGAGTCCCCACCTTGTCGTCAGTGAGGATAGTGGGTGCACACCTTGCCGTCAGTGAGGATAGTGGGTGCACACCTTGCCGTCAGTGAGGATAGTGAGTCCACACCTTGCCGTCAGTGAGGATAGTGAGTCCACACCTTGCCGTCAGTGAGGATAGTGAGTCCACACCTTGCCGTCAGTGAGGATAGTGAGTCCACACCTTGTCGTCAGTGAGGATAGTGAGTCCACACCTTGCCGTCAGTGAGGATAGTGGGTGCACACCCCTAAAATGTGCGGTCCATGCAGAACTGATCCAGTGGGCGCTTACCTTAAGTCAGTGGTTTGACCTCTGAAAAACAGGGGGGAATTCACTCACCAGAGGTGTTTCATAATGCTGACTTAGGGGGGCCGCTTTCAAATTGGAACTCCGTCTTTGAGATGTATGACCCTGGATTTGAGCCCAGCTCCAATACGTGAAGTAAACATTATATTCCTTGTGATTGTAAAGATATAAATTTAACTGAACACTTAATTTCTGAGAAATTCTTCAAAGCATTTTCCCTAGAAACCTCTTCTTACCATAAATCGTCTTTGTTCAACATTGTTGTAGCCCAGTCACTCACAATAAAGAAGTTACCTTCTTTTATAAAAATATATATTCAATTTTAATATTTTAGGAAATAATAATTACTATACTTTACTCACTGTCAAACATTTTTTTTAAGTGGAGGAACTCAAAATTGTATTAGCTTTATGAAACACAAAAATAAGTTAGTTAATATGTAAACCATATTAATGGATTTCCTGCTAACCATTGAAGGGGACGATACACTTTGATCAGGATTTTAAGTTTATTTTATTGAAACAATTGTTTGTTTTTAAAATACAACTTTATAAGATCTTGTATAATCGTTTCCTAAGATTCCGCAATGACAGAAGTTTTGCTCCGCGAGACATGTTCATAAAAAAAGAGGAGTTCAAATTATATAAAATGTATTACTGTTTGCTATTTGTTATAAATATGTTTGTGTAATAAAATGGATGTCACTGCAGAATGTTAGGTGACATTATTATGTTAGCTTATATAATTATTAACTGAAATAAAAACTTTAAAATATTGATGAAGTGCATTTCTCCCTCATTACGTTGAAAATCTAATATTTTATTCATAAAATTGAAACCAATGGGTCTACCCCAATAATTGACATAAATCAGCGCCTATGCTGGTACACAATTAATCAATAACCTCGAATGCTACACATACACAATTTTGTAAATACAAAAGAAACTAAACATAAAATATAAAAACTTAGAGAAATGAAGATATGAAACTAGCGGACATGAGTCAACCAGGGTGTCACGTGGCTACATTGTCACACATAGGCAATGAAGGACAACACATCCCCTTTTACAGGAGATCCGCTCGACACCGGTGCAGAATGTATCGGTTTTTGCTTTTATTATCGTTAAGTTAGGTTGGAAATGAGTACAAACTTGGAAAAAATTATTAACGAATAGACTTTTAACCATCCAAATATTTCCTTCTAAAATTTCAATTAAATGTTGTTTTTTTACCGATGATTTAAATAGGAATTTAATGTGGAATGATGGTAGGTTCTAACTATAATTTTTTTTAAATTAACCAATGTCTAACTATCCAGATCCTACTGTGTGATTCTCTATAAATTAAACATTTCGTATGGTGATTTGAAAATTTTATAAACGAGAGCTAACTATTTGAATGCGAGATCACAATGGTGAAATTGAACTAAAGAAAACTAGGTATAAACCACATAGTAGAACATCCAAACACAAGTTCAACAAAAGGAAACTGAACTGCTATGCAGTTATTCATGTCAGTGTTGAATGTCAACATTTCTAATACTAGGCCTATAATAACCTGCATCTTGGGGGGCATTTGAATTTTGTGATCGGCTGCCCTAATTTAGAAATTAGTGAAAATTAACTACCCCAGTTTTTGAAGTTTTAAAGAACATTTTCTTGTATAGCGTTTTAATCTTAACTAGATTAGAGATTTTTTAGCTATTATTTTAATTTTTATGATACCTACAAACTCGCAGTGTATAAACATTTGCTAAGACGTTTGAACGTTTTTAGAGTTTGCGCGACAGATAAAATAAAATTTCAAGAATTCATATAGAAAAAACTATTCTTGAAAGTATTGACATAGCCTACTATACCTTACACCTTCTAATGGGCCTATTACCTAAGGGACAAAATCATTTTAATTAACAACACTAAAATGAAATCGGCCATTAATTAGGCTCCTATAAATATCTAAATAAGTAGACATACAAACAAATGAACGAGCATGGGAACATATTGTGTGGGCCTAAAATTATAATGTTAATATGTAATAGTATATGTAATCTTATATCATAAAAACATATATTCAATTCTGTGCTAAGATATTCAAATATAGATATATATTGAAATAATAAATATATTGCATAGGTATATTATATTTGTTATGCATTATGCTTACTATAAAGTGCATTATGTTAATAAGGTGGACTTGTTCATATAATTATGTAGCCTATATACAAAATTGTAGTGTACATACATAACCATTAATATTAAATTTTACAATATTAACAATATTAAAGCCTCACTAAGCACTCGAATACATAGTTGTAAGTCATTGTAGGCTCTCTATAAACTCTGTGTTATGATTTCAACTTGGGTTTGGGGGCTACTCTATACACTCCTACATGCGTGGCAGTAGAAAACAACAATATTTTAGATTTATTGCAAGCCTTTCTCTTGAGTTTCTTCGGAATTACAGGACCTTATTTATTAATATTATATTATGTTAGTAAAAAAAATTAAATTTTACCTTTACTTAGACTTAAATATTTTAAAATAATGTAAACAAATCTTGAATACCACATTATTTACTAGTTTAATTTGTCAACGGCAACCTTAGTCTACGGCCAACATTAGTCTACAGCAAACACTAGTCTACAGCAAACACTAGTCTACAGCAAACACTAGTCTACCGTCAACACTAGTCTACAGAAAACACTAGTCTACGGCCAACATTAGTCTACAGCAAACACTAGTCTACGGCCAACATTAGTCTACAGCAAACACTAGTCTACAGCAAACATAGTCTACCGTCAACACTAGTCTACAGAAAACACTAGTCTACGGCCAACATTAGTCTACAGCAACACTAGTCTACAGCAAACACTAGTCTACGGCCAACATTAGTCTACAGCAAACACTAGTCTACGGCCAACATTAGTCTACAGCAAACACTAGTCTACAGCAAACACTAGTCTACGGCCAACATTAGTCTACAGCAAACACTAGTCTACGGCCAACATTAGTCTACAGCAAACACTAGTCTACAGCAAACACTAGTCTACCGTAACATAGTCTACAGAAAACACTAGTCTACGGCCAACATTAGTCTACAGCAAACACTAGTCTACGGCCAACACTAGTCTACAGCAAACACTAGTCTACCGTCAACACTAATCTACAGCAAACACTAGTCTACAGCAAACACTAGTCTACGGCCAACATTAGTCTACAGCAAACACTAGTCTACGGCCAACATTAGTCTACAGCAAACACTAGTTACCACCAACACTAGCCTACCGTCAACATTAATCTACCCCCAACACTAGTCTACAGCAAACACTAGTCTACCGTCATCACTAGTCTACAGCATACATAGTCTACAGCAAACTAGTCTACGGCCAACATTAGTCTACAGCAAACACTAGTCTACAGCAAACACTAGTCTACCGTCAACACTAGTCTACAGCATACACTAGTCTACCGTCAACACTAGTCTACCGTCAACACTAGTCTACAGCAAACACTAGTCTACGGCCAACATTAGTCTACAGCAAACACTAGTCTACGGCCAACATTAGTCTACAGCAAACACTAGTCTACAGCAAACACTAGTCTACCGTCAACACTAATCTACGTCAACACTAGTCTACAGCAAACACTAGCTACGGCCAACATTAGTCTCAACCGACCAACACTAGTCTACAGCAAACACTAGTTTACGACCAACACTAGTCTACCACTCAAACTAGTCTACGCACCAACACTAGTCTACCACAACACTATCTACAGCAAATATAGTCTACGCACATTATACTACAGCAAACACTAATCTACAGCAAACACTAGTCTACCGTCAACACTAGTCTACAGCAAACACTAGTCTACCGTCAACATAGTCTACACAAACACTAGTCAACGGCCAACATTAGTCTACAGCAAACACTAGTCTACGGCCAACATTAGTCTACAGCAACACTAGTCTACGGCCAACATTAGTCTGCACAAACATTAGTCTACCACCAACATTGGCATAGATAATTTTGTGGCTTATCATAGTTTGAAATGTCTACAGGACATATTTAATATTTTCACTAAAGGTGGCACCTTTCACAATAAATCATGAAAAGTGTTGTTTTGTTTATAGTGCTATTAAATTTGTTTAAACGATAATTTAAATTGACATGTCATTTAGAGTGTATTTTATTACATTATTACCCGCCTCGGTGGCGTAGTTGGCTAACGCGCTTGTCTTGATGAGCTCGACTGCTGAGGACGGGGAGATCGAGGTTCGAATCTCGGTCGGGTGAACTGGGGGTGGTTTTTCCTAAATGGTTTTCCACTTTCCCTCCACGCAAATGCGGGTTCACTTCCTCTAATTCAACCTTCCCTATTCCTAATCCATTAGAGTAATTAGTACTTAGAGCGTATAACCCGAATGGGTAGTAAGACGTGGTGCTAAATATATATATATAATATTACATTATTAATTATTTGCCATCTTTCAATAGGTTGGTTATATATACAAACAAAAGTGCTAATGGTATTTAAAGTGGAGTTATTTATCTACGAACTTATTTTAACACATGCGTAACATGTATGCAAACAGCTCACCTATCCAATTGATTCACGGTACAAGATAATCTTCTTTCTCAAATGACATCACTGGTGAACAATATTTGTTGGTTAGACTAAACTAACCTCTGCTTAAATACCGCCCAAAACACCGTACGAACAAACTTCAGTAGATCTATATTTCAATACGCGCTATACTAAAAAAAAAAAAAAACTCATCAATAATGTAACTCTCATTTTTGATTTATTAAAAAACTGATAGTTTTATTTCAATAGGTCACTACACCAACATAATATACTGACAGTGAAATATAGTTTGAATCAAATGATATATTTAGGTCTAGGTACCTTAAATGATTTGAACACATGTTAATGTACCGTGGTAATATTCAGTCGAGAGTATCAATACATCTAGAAACTGCAACAATTATTCTAAATTACGTTTGAAGAAGTGTAATTGAGGTGTCCTATCTCTGTACGACCGTCTTTGGGGAGTTACTTGATGGTGACTGGAGGAACAAGTCTGACCACAAGCCAATGTAACATGAAACTGTTGCAGGTGTCTTTTCTTGTCTTATTTTCAGACTCAAGTCCTACAGTCCAACACTCATCATACGAACAAACCCGCATATCATCAATTAACTCTCAACTTACATTTGAGGTTCCATCTGGAAATGTTAATTACTTGTTATATTTCCTGTCGTTCCCCCCCCCTCCCCCCTTCTGTTTTCCTGTCTGCTGGTGGTTATTAGACCTATCTGTGGGAGAGTAATAACAATGATCTAACTGTAATAAGATATTTATCTGGGAGTTCATCTTATGTTCAGCCTAAAACTTTTACATAAAGATAACTTGGAAGGTAGTCGAAAAAAAACCTTTGCCATAAAATGTAATGTGCTCAGAGAATTCCTTGTTTGCTCATTTTAATATTAATCTACTAATGTCCATTTCCGTGTCAACGTGGTGGAAGAAAGCTTTATGGTTCAGACAATGCCTAAACCAATTTGTTGACATGTGTGTTAGCCAGTTATTACAACCCCCTCAGTCTGTAACTTGGCTGATGTCGCAATAGTCCTTACACTTAGAGGTATAGTCCATTCACCATACCTCATGTATCCGTTCGACAAACCATACGATCTTCAAGACTATATTATTTTTATTTCTTGAAACTTTTTTGGCAGTAAAAACTTTCACAACAAACGATTTTGTTTTATTTATGTTTTTTCTTTCAACAATTTAACATCTTCTGCTCTCTGTTGTTTACCAGCCCTCCTAAGACGAATTGATTATATCAAGCTTACCTTGAATTGTTATACTATGACGTAGCTTATAATGTAAGGTCATAGTATAGTCCATAAGGTTAGACTGCTACCATAATGTGTAGACGTAGTGTACAAATACAAACTAAACATAGCCATACTTGTTCCTCTCTGAGCTATAAATAGAGCGTATTAAGCCGTTTTGGAATAGTTCTCTACGGGTTCGTACCCAGCTACTATACCGGAGACTGGGGCTAGTTTTACAGGGACCAGCTATACACTACATTTAGTTTTTACTATCAGACAATTGGCAGCAAAGTCTCTTGAAGTATAATGCTATCCTCCATCTGTCAACTAGAGTTGCGCCTCAACGTGCTGCAACCCTGATGTTAAAGTAGTTTTGTAAATTTTAACCGTCAAAAGTGAAATGTCTTTCTTTTATTTGTTTTCTCCTACTGCTATAAAAGGGCAGTAAGTGCCCTGTTTGTTTAAATTTATATTTTATATGAACCTTTAATTAGTTTAAAATACCATGTAATTTCTAATGATATTATTAGTAAAATGGCATACCAGGCGGGAATACAATCAGGACTTACAGAAACTATTATTCCTGTACATTTAATTTTCAATCGAGAATATGAAGGTCACTCAAAGTCTGTGTGGTTGTATATTTCTTAAATAAATATAGTAAATTCATTCCTCATATATTTAGTGTTTTATATTATCACTTTTCTTAATATGTTTTAAGCTTTTATATAAATTATGTGTGCTGTAGAAGACGGAATAGTTGGAATAGAGAGTAAGATCTGCCTGGTATTATTTGGGAGCTAAGAATGGAAGTCAAGAAAATTTGATAATAAATTCTTTCGATACAGTAATAATTGAAGACACCCGCTTCGGTGGCCACGTGGTCTAACGCACTATTCTTGCAGTAGACTAGACCTCCGATTCCGGGGGGATTAAGGTTCGAATCTCAGTAAGGCCTTGTAACCTTATAGGGGGGGTTTAGTATAAAACCTCGCTCCCTCAATGACCAACTCAGTCGGTAGAGCACCTAAAAAAAACTGAGGCTCTAACCTCTCGAGGTATCCGCGGTGATGTAGCAAGGAAGATATTTTTGTGGCTTTAATGTGGGCCAGTAGCGATAGACATAATTACCAGGTAAACTTACCCTCTGATATGTATCCACGGTAATCCTGTAGCTCGTCGCGAAGTTCTAAATACTAGTGAAATAAAAGGGTGGGCGCCAGTGAGTTGAGTGATACCACAAATTAAATGACTCTTATTATGAGCTTGAAAAGGGACCAACAATCTCACCAGAAGGGTGGAACATAAATGTAGCAAAATAGAGTAAAAAAAAGAAAAGGTCATATGGTAAGTATAGTGAAATTTTAAATATCTAAGACTCAAATACTCAAATAGTGTATATATTTTAATTGTGGTAGTTGTAATTTTAAAAGAAAGTCCTACCTATCGGTACCAGAATAATTTATAAATCTAAGCCGTGAAACATTGTGGCATAAGAGCCTTTAAGTAAAATAACATATATTAATTGGTGGTAACCGCGAATTAGTGGTCCTGAACTGTCAATAATAATAAAACATTCACTCGTTTTCCTGTAGTATTTTAGGTGATGATGTCAAACACAAGTTTCATACCATTCTCTGACCATGGCTGCAGCACTCACACTTCTAGATCTTCAAAATGAACAAAGCCGCTCATTCATCTCACGAATCTTCCCCGTTTCAGAGAAAATTGAGGTCCAGTCCTCGACTCCAACCGGCGCTCGCTGATGGAACGAAAAACTTCGTACCTCAAATTCAATCCTTTGTATTTACACTCACATAAAACCAGCGCGTCACTTTTCTTTAGAGTCCTTCTCCCTTATAGCTTCTAACAATGATTGCCATGGTAAACAAAACAAACAAAAAACATAGAGGTTGCAAAACTAAAGAGGTTTATGGAGAGGATGGATGCATTAATTATTTCAAGCTGCCATCAGGGGATGCAACATAGGTAAACTAATTGTAATGTCCCGCCTCCTTCATGAACACATGAATTAGGACGGGATATTGTTTACAGTATATTGAGGTTGGTTTTCTAAAATGGGTTTACACTTTTCCTCCACTCAAATTTGGGTACACTTCTTAAAATTTAATCTTCCTAATCCTTAAAACTATTATCGTATTTAGTACATAAGTATAAAACTCGAACGGATAGTAAGATGCAGTGCTAAGAGAAATCGAGGACAATGAGAAATCAAGTTTAGGCTTCTTAATATTTATATTGACACTAGTATCGATAGTTGTAGTTAAAGATGACCAGATCTATCTTCAACTACAACTAGACGGAATAACCGAAAGAAATGAAGATAATTAGAGGTTTTTAAATTTTTGCTCCAGAAAGTTGTCTTACAAGGAGTGTTTAGTTTTCCACATCTTTTCTTTGTGAGTGATCCCTATTAGTACTCAGTTGGGTGGTATGCGAGAGGAGGTGAGTATTGCCCGGTCCTGCCTCAAACTACCGAGACCCTACTGTTTGTGGGTTAGATGGGCGAGAAATCTCAACTATGTACAAAATGGCAGAGGGATTGCCTCATAACCAGAAAATTATAGAAATGGAAGATTTCAAAATGGAGTACGAGGAATTTGGGAACCTTGGGGGGTCTACATTTATTAAATAATCTATTAGAGAAAGTAGATAATTTGGTAGGCAGACAGTGATACGACTCCAAAAAATAAATAAGTCTTGAAATCTCAAATTTCTAGTTTGGAGTTGGTGAAATGAGAGAGAGAGGTTCAAAACTTTCAAAACTCATTAAAACAGCAACTTACAAGAGTGGTATGAAACTAAAACAGCAACTTACTAGAGTGGTATGAAACTAAAACAGCAACTTACAAGAGTGGTATGAAACTAAAACAGCAACTTACAAGAGTGGTATGAAACTAAAACAGCAACTTACAAGAGTGGTATGAAACTAAAACAGCAACTTACAAGAGTGGTATGAAACTAAAACAGCAACTTACAAGAGTGGTATGAAACTAAAACAGCAACTTACAAGAGTGGTATGAAACTAAAACGGCAACTTACAAGAGTGGTATGAAACTAAAACGGCAACTTACAAGAGTGGTATGAAACTAAAACGGCAACTTACAAGAGTGGTATGAAACTAAAACGGCAACTTACAAGAGTGGTATGAAACTAAAACGGCAACTTACAAGAGTGGTATGAAACTAAAACAGCAACTTACAAGAGTGGTATGAAACTAAAACAGCAACTTACAAGAGTGGTATGAAACTAAAACGGCAACTTACAAGAGTGGTATGAAACTAAAACGGCAACTTACAAGAGTGGTATGAAACTAAAACGGCAACTTACAAGAGTGGTATGAAACTAAAACGGCAACTTACAAGAGTGGTATGAAACTAAAACGGCAACTTACAAGAGTGGTATGAAACTAAAACAGCAACTTACAAGAGTGGTATGAAACTAAAACAGCAACTTACAAGAGTGGTATGAAACTAAAACAGCAACTTACAAGAGTGGTATGAAACTAAAACAGCAACTTACAAGAGTGGTATGAAACTAAAACAGCAACTTACAAGAGTGGTATGAAACTAAAACAGCAACCTACAAGAGTGGTATGAAACTAAAACAGCAACTTACAAGAGTGGTATGAAACTAAAACAGCAACTTACAAGAGTGGTATGAAACTAAAACAGCAACTTACAAGAGTGGTATGAAACTAAAACGGCAACTTACAAGAGTGGTATGAAACTAAAACGCAACTTACAAGAGTGGTATGAAACTAAAACGGCAACTTACAAGAGTGGTATGAAACTAAAACGGCAACTTACAAGAGTGGTATGAAACTAAAACGCAACTTACAAGAGTGGTATGAAACTAAAACGCAACTTACAAGAGTGGTATGAAACTAAAACGCAACTTACAAGAGTGGTATGAAACTAAAACAGCAACTTACAAGAGTGGTATGAAACTAAAACGGCAACTTACAAGAGTGGTATGAAACTAAAACGGCAACTTACAAGAGTGGTATGAAACTAAAACAGCAACTTACAAGAGTGGTATGAAACTAAAACAGCAACTTGCAAGAGTGGTATGAAACTAAAACAGCAACTTACAAGTGTGGTATGAAACTAAAACTCACCAGGAAAGTTAAGGACTAGACAAATAACCAAAAAGTTTGATGATTTCAAATTGTTAAATGAGACTGTGGGAAAAAAAGGGGGGGGGGAGTGGTATAAAAAATTTAATATCTACACGAAGTATTTGAAAATGCGGGTAGGATGAGCTCCACCTCCCTCGAAAGTTCCAGAACTAATAAATTAATCACTTCCCATATGGTAGAAAATGGGGGGTTAAGCGGGCGGGGGGAGGCTTATAAATATACACCCCCCTTTAGGGGAGATAGAACATTGACATTCGGTAGGAATGTAGTGGAATAACAACAAATACCAAAATAATTCTAAAATATTTGAAATTTTTAAGTGTGGTTTGGTGAAAAAGGAGGTTTCGAAATTTCCAAAACTTATATAAAAAACTATTTCTTATTGTGATAGCAGATTCAAATTTGTAATCAGATGTAAGAGGCACTCCAAACATACTTTAAAAAAAATGTCAGTATGAACGACCGGTAAATGGGCCACTCCCCAAATAAAATCTTAAAAACGAATAGAAAAAAACCCTTCCAACTTGGCATGAATTATATGAAGATAGAGAGACATGTAGTAGAGGAATCACCCAATAAGACTAAAATCGGTATTTGGGAAATTCTTGGGTTATTTTCAAGGTGAGGTGGCAAATTGAAATTTGTATGCGGGAAGAACTAAAACATCAAATGCTCCATTAACTCTTAAAATATAAACCTTAAAAGTAAGAGCTGAAAAAATGGAGAGGAGGGGTTTTCAAAATTTTCAAAACAACAGAAACAACTTATTCCCAAGGGGTAAAGGGACCTACCACTCAAAATAGTCATAAAAGTTTGATAATCTCAAATTTTTAATTGGGCCTCCGGGAAATAAGGTGTGAGGGCTTATATTAACAAAAACTACACATTTAGATGTAGTAAAATTTTAAATTTGCCAAAATTGTACTCAAAGTTCCTAAATAATTATTAGCAATTTGATATTCTAAGTGTGGGTTGGAAAAGTAGGGAGGAATTGTTTAGAAATCTCTACAAACTGTTTGAAAAACTACTTCTCATTGTGATAGAATATAAAAATTGCCCCCCGCTTCAGTGGCCAAATGATCTAAGACGTTATCTCATGTTGAACTGTTTTACTTATGGGCTTCGAATCTTGGTTGGGCCTACTGAAGATGTTTTTTCATAAACGGTTTCCCACGCTCCTCTCACGTGTAAATGTGGGTGCATTACCTTTCAATTAGAGTAATTATAATATGAACGTATAACCTTAACAGGTAGGAAGATGTGGTGATAAAAAAAATCAAGAAGGTTTAAAAACCACTTAAACACACTGACAAAATAATTAAAATTAAATATCTTAAATGGCGGGGAGGGTTCAGCCCATACAGCCAATAAGTCTAAATATGAGAAATTTCAAAGTAGGTCTTTAAAAAATTGGGGGTGTGGGACTATAAATAAACAAATCAGTTTTTATGAGGAGAAAAATGAAATTTAGCAGGCAGGTAAAGTTATAGGCTTATATGATTATAATTTTTTTTTAAGTCTTAAAATATCAACTTTCAAAGTTGGGGTTGGCAAAATGGGGGACATGGATTCAAATGTTTCCTAACTAATTGAAGTAACTACCTCCCAGTATTGAATCAAACCAAATTCATTAGAAAGTTTAATGCACAGCTATAAATAACCAAAAGTGTGGTATAGTTTTAGATTTTAAAGTTGAACTCTGGGGAATAAGGGGGAGGGGACGTTTTAGTAAAATAAAACGAAACTTCTAGGTGAGTTGGAAAATAAAGTGCCATGAATGTTGTAGAAGTAGGATTACTCTAAATACCCAAATAATTCTTAAATATTTGAATTCTCTAAAGTGGGGTTTATTAATGGGGACATTTTCAATACTTAGACGTTTAAATTTTCTAATACAGGGTTTTTAGAAATGGGGAGTAAGGAGACGAATATCGAAATTTCAAAAACTTATTTAAAAGATTAATCCTCAATGTGGTAGAAATTTAAATTGGTCTGACAAGCCCTTTTAAAACCAATTTAATTTCATAATGAAGGACCGTAAAATGAGAACGTGAGCTCTCCAAAAAAAAAAATTTCAAATCTATTCTAATAGAAAACTTTTAGTATGATGGATTAAATAGCAAATCTATTATATTAAATATAATAGCTTGACAAATTTTGTTAACTACGGCTATAGTCACTCTAAATAAAATATTACATAAATTTAAAAATGACGCCTGTACGCGGAAATTGAACATGGGACCTTTGGCTTAGTGGTCAGAGCATTATCTTACTAAACAAAAGACCCCGAATTCAATTTTCGAGGCCAGATGTAATTTTTCAATTTTAAGAATTATTTTAGTATGTTCAAAAATTGAAATATTTATCTACCTAACTGTATAGGGACAATCTCAAATAACCAGATGAATTTAAGGTTTTTCAGCAGGTTCAGGGAGCTTGGCGGGGAGAAGAGGGGGGAGGAGTTAAAGATTCAAAGCATAATTAAAAAAACTTTTAGTGCGGTATTAAATTACATATTTGCAAGTAGTTATAAAGATCACTTCCGATAATAAGAAAGTAATGAAAATTTGAAAATTGGTTCGATAAAATAGAGGTTTCAAATTTTAAAACTTTGTCAGAAAAATAAAGCATTGTTTGTTAGAAAATTAAGATGTGGCAGTAAGTTGCAGAGATCGATATACAGTCCCTTATTTCATTTATGATTTTGTTGAACTTATATGCTTTTTTTCCCAAATATTGAATAGTTACGATGTATGTTTCTAAGTTTTCCTTCTTTTATGATCACTTTTAAGGAAAGATTGCACATTTTTAGCCAAAGTGTCCAGTCAGTGGACCAGCGTGTCCAGTCAGTGGGCCAGCGTGTCCAGTCAGTGGGCCAGCGTGTCCAGTCAGTGGGCCAGCGTGTCCAGTTAGTGGGCCAGCATGTCCAGTCAGTGGGCCAGCGTGTCCAGTCAGTGTGCTAACGTGTCCAGTCAGTGGACCAGCGTGTCCAGTCAGTGTGCTAACGTGTCCAGTCAGTGGCCAGCGTGTCCTGTCAGTGGACCAGCGTGTCCAGTTAGTGTGCTAACGTGTCCAGTCAGTGGGCCAACGTGTCCAGTCAGTGGACAAGCGTGTCCAGTCAGTGGGCCAGCGTGTCCAGTCAGTGGGCCAGCGTGTCCAGTCAGTGGACAACCGTGTCCAGTTAGTGGGCCAGCGTGTCCAGTTAGTGGACCAGCGTGTCCAGTTAGTGGGCCAGCGTGTCCAGTCAGTGGGCTAACGTGTCCTGTCAGTGGACCAGCGTGTCCAGTTAGTGGGCCAGCGTGTCCAGTTAGTGGGCCAGCATGTCCAGTCAGTGGGCCAGCGTGTCCAGTCAGTGGACCAGCGTGTTTAGTCAGTAGGCCAGCGTGTCCAGTTAGTGGGCCAGCGTGTCCAGTCAGTGGGCCAGCGTGTCCAGTCAGTGGGCCAGCGTGTCCAGTCAGTGTGCCAGCGTGTCCAGTCAGTGTGCTAACGTGTCCAGTCAGTGTGCCAGCGTGTCCAGTTAGTGTGCTAACGTGTCCAGTCAGTGGGCTAGCGTGTTTAGTCAGTGGACCAGCGTGTCCAGTTAGTGGACCAGCGTGTCCAGTCAGTGGACCAGCGTGTCCAGTTAGTGGGCCAGCGTGTCCAGTTAGTGGACCAGCGTGTCCAGTTAGTGGGCAAGCGTGTCCAGTCAGTGGGCCAGCGTGTCCAGTCAGTGGGCCAGCGTGTCCAGTCAGTGTGCTAACGTGTCCAGTCAGTGGGCTAGCGTGTCTTGTCAGTGGACCAGCGTGTCCAGTCAGTGGACCAGCGTGTCCAGTTAGTGGGCCAGCGTGTTTAGTCAGTGGACCAGCGTGTCCAGTTAGTGGACCAGCGTGTCCAGTTAGTGGGCCAGCGTGTTTAGTCAGTGGACCAGCGTGTCCTGTCAGTGGACTAGCGTGTCCAGTCAGTGGACCAGCGTGTCCAGTTAGTGGGCCAGCGTGTTTAGTCAGTGGACCAGCGTGTCCAGTTAGTGGACCAGCGTGTCCAGTTAGTGGACCAGCGTGTCCAGTCAGTGGACCAGCGTGTCCAGTCAGTGGACCAGCGTGTCCAGTTAGTGGGCCAGCGTGTCCAGTCAGTGTGCTAACGTGTCCAGTCAGTGGGCTAGCGTGTCCTGTCAGTGGACCAGCGTGTCCAGTTAGTGGGCCAGCATGTCCAGTTATTGGGCCAGCGTGTTTAGTCAGTGGACCAGCGTGTCCAGTTAGTGGACCATCGTGTCCAGTCAGTGGACCAGCGTGTCCAGTTAGTGGACCAGCGTGTCCAGTTAGTGGACCAGCGTGTCCAGTCAGTGGACCAGCGTGTCCAGTTAGTGGGCCAGCGTGTCCAGTCAGTGGACCAGCGTGTCCAGTAAGTGGGCCATCGTGTCCAGTCAGTGGACCAGCGTGTCCAGTTAGTGGGCCAGCGTGTCCAGTCAGTGGACCAGCGTGTCCAGTTAGTGGACCAGCGTGTCCAGTCAGTGGACCAGCGTGTCTAGTCATTGTGCTAACGTGTCTAGTTAGTGGGCCAGCGTGTCCAGTCAGTGGACCAGCGTGTCTAGTCATTGTGCTAACGTGTCTAGTTAGTGGGCCAGCGTGTCCAGTCAGTGGACCAGCGTGTCCAGTCAGTGGACCAGCGTGTCCAGTTAGTGGACCAGCGTGTCCAGTCAGTGGACCAGCGTGTCCAGTCAGTGGACCAGCGTGTCTAGTCATTGTGCTAACGTGTCTAGTTAGTGGGCCAGCGTGTCCAGTCAGTGGACCAGCGTGTCCAGTCAGTGGACCAGCGTGTCCAGTCATTGTGCTAACGTGACCAGTTAGTGGGCCAGCGTGTCCAGTCATTGTGCTAACGTGTCCAGTTAACTAGCCAGCATGTCCAGAGGTGTATAAACGAGCCTAATGTTCGTGTAAGCGTGGGTCACCGCAATGTGTCGTGCGCGGGGACCGGTGGTGGTTTGACGTGAATGACCTCGCCCTTGTTAATTGGACACGGACTGAATATTGTTAATAAGGGACTGATGCTTAAATGTTTAATTAGTTACTGTAAATTTATTAATTAGCTGTTTATTTAATTAAATTATATTTTATATGTACTCATTTTCTTTTTAATCTACATACTTAATTATGATTCTTATTATTTAATTCAGAGATTTGTTTAATTGTAACTTAACCAGTGAATGTGTTATTCTATTTATAAAAATCAAAATCCTGAATATTCCGCATAAGTCTTTAATTGAGTTTAATCAATAACGTAGTTCAATATCTAGAGAGAAAAAACAACTAAGTTTCACACGGTGACGTATGAACGGCCCGTGACCCCCCACGACGCGCGCCCGTTACAATACATTTAAAAAATAAATTAGTAGCTATGTTTAGAGCTCCACATCCTAATAGATTATGTTCATAATTAAGCACTAAATTCACTTATGGTGTAGGAATGAAGACGGTAACGTTTAGATTAAATACACCCGCATTTGCATTCATAGTCAGTTAACCAGAATTCATTTTATGCTCAAATTAATTGTGGATACTTAAGGTTATAGAAGACCCTGATCATATATTTTACATCTCCTTGCCGTCTGTTTGTTTGTCTATTACTAAAGCCAAATTCATTTTACTAATCTGACTAAAACATGGTATCTAAGGTTTTTCTAAGTTTCCCTAGAGGATTTTTTGGAACTATTTATCCAACCCTAATATGAACAGTGGATTACTTAACGTGAAAAAATCAATTAGCTCTAACTGGGCTATAATAATTTTGATTAAAATCCTTATCTATGCACTGGTTACGATTACGAGCTAAATGGCGAGTCTATCTTTCATGGATAATATTTGTGAGGGTACTTCAAAATATGTCGATATTTCCATCTTTATCGTATCTCTGCAACTCTTTGCGATAGGAAATAGCTTATCATTTAAAAGTTGTAAGACTCTTATGTAAATAACAAATTTATTTGATAGAATATTTCAGTAAAATCCATATTTTCTGAGCTATATATAACTTAATAGGTTGATATTAAAAAATAATAATTTTTAAATGAATTTAAAATTCACAGAACTAAAATAAAATGTTCCTTAACAATTGATATTATAATTTATACAAAGAAGAGAGAGGATCTGTACTGTGTACCGTCTCTTTTATTTATTTAAATAGTGTTATTTTAGATAGTTTTAATAATAACTAAATCTTAAGAATATGTTTATTATCCTAATAATGCACTGAGAAATTCCCCTAGTACTTTAAATCAACACAAGTTGGCGATTACATGAATAGTCCACTTATATTTTGATTGTATCTTAAACCATGAGACTGCGTGACAAATCGTGTTGATTTTGAGGACGGGGTGGGTCCCAACATCTTAGCGGTTGAAAGGTGGCAGAAAACCATGGAGAGCTCATTGTGCTCTAAGTCAGTGTTTAGAGGGCGTGACCCATTGGCAAGCGGACAAATTCGTGGGACAAAGGAACTTTAACACCTGGTCTTTTCCTCCCCTCGCCATTTCAATCGTTGATTTGTAGGCTTTATGATAACAATTTAACACTGATCCCTATAGTTGTATACAAGAGCTCGAAGAAGGTAAAACGTTTTATTGAGGTAATTCTTTTGGTTGCTCTTTCACTAATGGAGGACCTAGGGAGGTGGGACTGAAACTTGGGACTGGTTTGATGTCAGGGACTCAGCTCCTGGTTGTGTTGGTTTTGATGAGAACACAACAACTTGGTTTATGTCAGAGACTCAGCTCCTGTTGTGATGGTTATTGAGAGAACACAACACTTGGTTTGATGTCAGAGACTCAGCTCCTGGTTGTGTTGGTTATTGATGAGAACACAACACTTGGTTTGATGTCAGAGACTCAGCTCCTGGTTGTGTTGGTTATTGATGAGAACCAGCACACAACACTTGGTTTGATGTCAGGACTCAGCTCCTGGTTGTGTTGGTTATTGATGAGCACAACACAACACTTGGTTTGATGTCAGAGACTCAGCTCCTGGTTGTGTTGGTTATTGATGAAAAGCACACAACACTTGGTTTGATGTCAGGACTCAGCTCCTGGTTGTGTGGTTATTGATGAGACACACAACACTTGGTTTGATGTCAGAGACTCAGCTCCTGGTTGTGTGGTTATTGATGAGAAGAGAGCACACAACACTTGGTTTGATGTCAGAGACTCAGCTCCTGGTTGTGTTGGTTATTGATGAAGAGAGCACACAACACTTGGTTTGATGTCAGGACTCAGCTCCTGGTTGTGTGGTTATTGATGAGAAAAACACAACACTTGGTTTGATGTCAGGACTCAGCTCCTGGTTGTGTTGGTTATTGATGAGAAACACCACACAACACTTGTTGATGTCAGGACTCGCTCCGTTGTGTGGTTATTGATGAAAGACACAACACTTGGTTGATGCGGACCAGCTCGGTTGTGTTGGTTATTGATGGAAACACACAACACTTGTTTGATGTCAAGACTCACTCCTGGTTGTGTTGGTTATTGATGAAAACGACACAACACTTGTTGATGTCAGGACTCAGCTCCTGTTGTGTTGGTTATTGATGAGAAACACACTTGGTTTATGTCAGGACTCAGCTCTGGTGTTGGTTATTGAAACACAACACTTGTTGATGTCAGGGACTCAGCTCTGGTTGTGTGTTATTGAGAGAACACACAACACTTGGTTTATGTCAGGACTCAGCTCTGGTTTTGGTATTGATGAGAACACAAACACTTGGTTTGATGTCAGGACTCACTCCTGGTTTGTTGTTATTGATGAGAACACAACAAACACTTGTTGATGTCAGGACTCGCTCCTGGTTGTTGGTTATTGATGGAAAACCACAACACTGGTTGATGTCAGGACTCAGCTCCTGGTTGTGTGGTTATTGATGAAACAGACACAACTTGTTGATGTCAGGACTCAGCTCCTGGTTGTTTGGTTATTGATAAAACCACACATTGTTGAGTCAGGACTCAGCTCCTGGTTGTTGGTTATTGATGAAAAGCACACAACACTTGGTTTGATGTCAGGACTCAGCTCCTGGTTGTGTTGTTATTGATGAGAACACAGCACACAACACTTGGTTTGATGTAGGACTCAGCTCCTGGTTGTGTGTTATTGATGAAACACAGCACACAACACTTGGTTTATGTCAGGATCAGCTCCTGGTTGTGTTGGTTATTGATGAGAAACAGCACACAACACTTGTTTGATGTCAGAGCTCAGCTCCTGGTTGTTTGGTTATGATGAGAACACAGACACACCTGTTGATGTCAGGGACTCAGCTCCTGTTGTGTGGTTATGATGAAAAGCACACAACACTTGGTTTGATGTCAGAGACTCAGCTCCTGTTGTTGGTTATTGAGAGAAACAGCACACAACACTTGTTTGATGTAGACTCACTCCTGTTGTGTTGGTTATTGATGAACAACACACAACATTGGTTTGATGTCAGGACTCAGCTCCTGGTTGTTGGTTATTGATGAAACACAGCACACAACACTGGTTTGATGTCAGGACTCAGCTCCTGTTGTTGGTTATTGATGAAAACACACAACACTGGTTTGATGTCAGGGACTCCTCCTGTGTGTGTTATTGATAAAACACACACTGGTTTGAGTAGACTCACTCTGTGTGTGGTTATTGATGAAAGCCAAACATTGGTTTGATGTAGGACTAGCTCTGGTTGTTGGTTATTGATGACAAACACTGGTGATGTCAGGACTCAGCTCCTGGTTGTGTGGTATGATGAAAAACACAACACTTGGTTTGATGTCAGGACTCAGCTCCTGGTTGTGTTGGTTATTGATGAGAAGAAGCACACAACACTTGGTTTGATGTCAGGACTCAGCTCCTGGTTGTGTGGTTATGATGAAACACTGATGGTTATTGATGAGACACACAACACTTGGTTGATGTCAGAGACTCAGCTCCTGGTTGTGTTGGTTTTGATGAGAAACACACAACACTTGGTTTGATGTCAGGACTCAGCTCCTGGTTGTGTGGTTATTGATGAAAAGCACACAACACTTGGTTTGATGTCAGAGACTCAGCTCCTGGTTGTGTTGGTTATTGATGAGAACACAACACAACACTTGGTTTGATGTCAGGACTCAGCTCCTGGTTGTGATGGTTATTGATGGAAGAGAGCACACAACACTTGGTTTGATGTCAGGACTCAGCTCCTGGTTGTGTTGGTTATTGATGAGACCACACACACATTGGTTTGATGTCAGGACTCAGCTCCTGGTTGTGTTGGTTATTGATGAGAAGACACAACACTTGGTTTGATGTCAGGACTCAGCTCCTGGTTGTGTTGGTTATGATGAGAAAAGCACACAACACTTGGTTGATGTCAGGACTCAGCTCCTGTTGTGTGGTTATTGATGAGAACACAACACTGGTTGATGTCAGGACTCAGCTCCTGGTTGTGTGGTTATTGATGAGAAACACACAACACTTGTTGATGTCAGAGACTCAGCTCCTGTTGTGTGTTATTGATGAGAAACAACAACTTGGTTTGATGTCAGGGACTCAGCTCCTGGTTGTGATGGTTATTGATGAACACAACAACACTTGGTTTGATGTCAGGACTCAGCTCCTGGTTGTGTTGGTTATTGATGGAGAAAGAGCACACAACACTTGGTTTGATGTCAGAGATCACTCCTGGTTGTGTTGGTTATTGATGAGAACACAGTACACAACACTTGGTTTGATGTCAGGGACTCAGCTCCTGGTTGTGTTGGTTATTGATGAGAAAACAGCACACAACACTTGGTTTGATGTCAGAGACTCAGCTCCTGGTTGTGTTGGTTATTGATGAGAACACAGCACACAACACTTGGTTTGATGTCAGGGACTCAGCTCCTGGTTGTGTTGGTTATTGATGAAAACAGCACACAACACTTGGTTTGATGTAAGGACTCAGCTCCTGGTTGTGTTGGTTATTGATGAGAACAACAGCACACAACACTTGGTTTGATGTCAGGGACTCAGCTCCTGGTTGTGTTGGTTATTGATGAGAAGAAGCACACAACACTTGGTTTGATGTCAGAGATCACTCCTGGTTGTGTTGGTTATTGATGAGAACACAGCAACAACACTGGTTTGATGTCAGGACTCAGCTCCTGGTTGTGTTGGTTATTGATGAAAGAGAACAACAACACTTGGTTTGATGTCAGAGACTCAGCTCCTGGTTGTGTTGGTTATTGATGGAAGAACACACAACACTTGGTTGATGTCAGGGACTCAGCTCCTGTTGTGTTGGTTATTGATGAGAACACACACAACATTGTTTGATGTCAGGACTCAGCCTGGTTGTGTTGGTTATTGATGAGAACACAGCACACAACACTTGGTTTGATGTCAGAGATCAGCTCCTGGTTGTGTTGGTTATTGATGAAAGAAGCACACAACACTTGGTTTGATGTCAGAGACAGCTCCTGGTTGTGTGGTTATTGATGAGAACACACAAACACTTGGTTTGATGTCAGGACTCAGCTCCTGGTTGTGTGGTTATTGATGAGAAAGCACACAACACACTTGGTTTGATGTCAGGGACTCAGCTCCTGGTTGTGTTGGTTATTGATGAGAAGAGAGCACACAACACTTGGTTTGATGTCAGAGAATCAGCTCCTGGTTGTGTGGTTATTGATGAGAACACACACACACTTGGTTTGATGTCAGAGACTCAGCTCCTGGTTGTGTGGTTATTGATGAGAAGAGAGCACACAACACTTGGTTTGATGTCAGGGACTCAGCTCCTGGTTGTGTTGGTTATTGATGAGAAGAAGCACACAACACTTGGTTTGATGTCAGGAATCAGCTCCTGGTTGTGTTGGTTATTGATGAGAACACAGCACACAACACTTGGTTGTGATGTTCAGAGACATCAGCTCCTGGGTTGTGTTGGTTATTGATGAGAACACAGCACACAACACTTGGTTTGATGTCAGGACTCAGCTCCTGGTTGTGTTGGTTATTGATGAGAACACAGCACACAACACTTGGTTTGATGTCAGGGACTCAGCTCCTGGTTGTGTTGGTTTTGATTGAGAAACAGCACACAACACTTGGTTTGATGTCAGGGACTCAGCTCCTGGTTGTGTTGGTTATTGATGAGAAAAGCACACAACACTTGGTTTGATGTCAGAGACTCAGTCCTGGTTGTGTTGGTTATTGATGAGAACACACAACAACATTGGTTTGATGTCAGGACTCAGCTCCTGGTTGTGTGGTTATTGATGAGAAACACAGGTGAGCAGACAACACTCTGGTTGTGATGGTATGAGAAACAGCCCCTGGTTGTGTCGTGTTGTTATGTGATGGTTAGATGAGAACCACAACACTTGGTTTGATGTCAGGGACTCAGCTCCTGGTTGTGTATGGTTATTGATGGAAACGCACACAACACTTGGTTTGATGTCAGTGGACTCAGCTCCTGGTTGTGTTGGTTATTGATGAGAACACAGCACACAACACTTGGTTTGATGTCAGAGACTCAGCTCCTGGTTGTGTTGGTTATTGATGAGAACACACTTGAGTTGATGTCAGGTCAGCTCTGTTGTGAGGTTATTGATGAGAACACACACTTGGTTTGATGTCAGAGGATCAGCTCCTGGTTGTGTTGGTTATTGATGAGAACACAGCACACAACACTTGGTTTGATGTCAGAGACTCAGCTCCTGGTTGTGTTGGTTATTGATGAGAAGAGAGCACACAACACTTGGTTTGATGTCAGGGATTCAGCTCCTGGTTGTGTTGGTTATTGATGAGAAGAGAGCACACAACACTTGGTTTGATGTCAGAGAATCAGCTCCTGGTTGTGTTGGTTATTGATGTGAAGAGAGCACACAACACTTGGTTTGATGTCAGAGAATCAGCTCCTGGTTGTGTTGGTTATTGATGTGAAGAGAGCACACAACACTTGGTTTGATGCAGGGACTCAGCTCCTGGTTGTGTTGGTTATTGATGAGAAAGAGCACACAACACTTGGTTTGATGTCAGAGAATCAGCTCCTGGTTGTGTTGGTTATTGATGAGAACACAGCACACAACACTTGGTTTGATGTCAGAGACTCAGCTCCTGGTTGTGATGGTTATTGATGAGAACACAGCACACAACACTTGGTTTGATGTCAGAGAATTAGCTCCTGGTTGTGTTGGTTATTGATGTGAAGAGCACACAACACTTGGTTTGATGTCAGAGACTCAGCTCCTGGTTGTGTTGGTTATTGATGAGAACACAGCACACAACACTTGGTTTGATGTCAGAGAATCAGCTCCTGGTTGTGTTGGTTATTGATGTGAAGAGAGCACACAACACTTGGTTTGATGTCAGAGGACTCAGCTCCTGGTTGTGTTGGTTATTGATGAGAAGAGAGCACACAACACTTGGTTTGATGTCAGGGACTCAGCTCCTGGTTGTGTTGGTTATTGATGTGAAGAGAACACACAACACTTGGTTTGATGTCAGGACTCAGCTCCTGTTGTGTTGGTTATTGATGTGAAGAGAGCACACAACACTTGTTTTGATGTCAGGGACTCAGCTCCTGGTTGTGTTGGTTATTGATGAGAACACAGCACCAACACTTGGTTTGATGTCAGGGACTCAGCTCCTGGTTGTGTTGGTTATTGATGTGAAGAGAGCACACAACACTTGGTTTTATGTCAGAGACTCAGCTCCTGGTTGTGTTGGTTATTGATGAAACACAGCACACAACACTTGGTTTGATGTCAGGGACTCAGCTCCTGGTTGTGTTTGTTATTGATGTGAAGAGAGCACACAACACTTGGTTTGATGTCAGGGAATCAGCTCCTGGTTGTGTTGGTTATTGATGAGAAGAGAGCACACAACACTTGGTTTGATGTCAGGGACTCAGCTCCTGGTTGTGTTGGTTATTGATGTGAAGACACCACACAACACTTGGTTTGATGTCAGAGACTCAGCTCCTGGTTATGATGGTTATTGATGAGAACACAACACTTGGTTTGATGTCAGGGACTCAGCTCCTGGTTTTGACGGTTATTGATGAGAACACAACACTTGGTTTGATGTCAGAGGACTCAGCTCCTGGTTGTGTTGGTTATTGTTGAGAAACACAACACTTGGTTTGATGTCAGAGACTCAGCTCCTGGTTATGATGGTTATTGATGAGAACACAAACACTTGGTTTGATGTCAGAGACTCAGCTCCTGGTTGTGTTGGTTATTGATGTGAAGACACCACACAACACTTGGTTTGATGTCAGGGACTCAGCTCCTGGTTGTGTTGGTTATTGATGTGAAGACACCACACAACACTTGGTTTGATGTCAGAGACTCAGCTCCTGGTTGTGTTGGTTATTGATGTGAAGACACCACACAACACTTGGTTTGATGTCAGAGACTCAGCTCCTGGTTGTGTTGGTTATTGATGTGAAGACACCACACAACACTTGGTGTGATGTCAGGGACTCAGCTCCTGGTTGTGTTGGTTATTGATGAGAACACAGCACACACAACACTTGGTTTGATGTCAGAGACTCAGCTCCTGGTTGTGTTGGTTATTGATGTGAAGAGACACCACACAATACTTGGTGTGATTTCAGGGACTCAGCTCCTGGTTGTGTTGGTTATTGATGAGAACACAGCACACAACACTTGGTTTGATGTCAGGGACTCAGCTCCTGGTTGTGATGGTTATTGATGTGAAGACACCACACAACACTTGGTTGTGATTTCAGAGACTCAGCTCCTGGTTGTGTTGGTTATTGATGTGAAGACACCACACAACACTTGGTGTGATTTCAGGGACTCAGCTCCTGGTTGTGTTGGTTATTGATGAGAACACAGCACACAACACTTGGTTTGATGTCAGGGACTCAGCTCCTGGTTGTGTTGGTTATTGATGAGAACACACAACACTTGGTTTGATGTCAGAGACTCAGCTCCTGGTTGTGTTGGTTATTGATGAGAACACACACACAACACTTGGTTTGATGTCAGGGACTCAGCTCCTGGTTGTGATGGTTATTGATGTGAAGACACCACACAACACTTGGTTTGATGTCAGAGACTCAGCTCCTGGTTGTGTTGGTTATTGATGAGAAAGCACACAACACTTGGTTTGATGTCAGGGACTCAGCTCCTGGTTGTGATGGTTATTGATGAGAACACAGCACACAACACTTGGTTTGATGTCAGAGACTCAGCTCCTGGTTGTGATGGTTATTGATGAGAACACAACACACAACACTTGGTTTGAGTCCAGGAACTTTGTTTCTCGTTCTGACAATCTAACAGACGTATATCTAAGGCACTGAAAGGAGATTATATAGTACAGCAGGATCTGGGTAATTCGACATTGATCAGTTCGAAAAATTTAGTTAGTTTGGATCCACCATGATTCCACATGAAATTACTATTGGAATCAATAGTAAGAACTTATTTTTTAATTCTTATTTTAAAAGGAAATATTTTGATAGTTCAAAGTCCATAAATTGATAATTTCTTTGAGTTTGTGCTCATATCAAACCTATGTTAGCGATAGTAGAAGATAAAGTGGGGAATCTCGCACTGGTGGTTTCCTAGAAGAACGGCATGTGTTGCCCTGGCTCGACTTGCATTGCCTCTATATGACAATGCAATCACGTGGACCTGAAAAGATTCATTGAATACAAACCAGACGTAAAATACCAGTGGACTTGAAAATAATGTTTATTGCTTATAGATAAACCAACTAAAACAAACCTAGATATTTTACAAAGAAATGTAATTTAAGTCCACACTGATTTATGTCTGTAATTCTCTTTTGTTAATTTAAGTTTTAATATTTTGGTTCATATCTTTCTTGTTTTTTCATGTATATATTGTGTACGCTTGTTTTATATAACATACATGGAATGTGTGTGATTATATGTATTGATACTTATAAAAATTGTTGATTCGAATTTTGGATACCTCGAAGTTTTTTAAATATTCCTTGGACCTTGAACTAAATAAGTTATATTATAGTGTATTACATTCCCACCCATTCATCTTTGACGATGTATCCTGATTTATTTTATATTGAATTTCACTTTAGTTTAAAGACAAATATTCACTAACGCTTACAGTAGCAATATCTATTTATTTTAAGTTCCCTTTCTGCAATGACGACTTTCACCCAGCATAAAAGATACATCTAATATTTTTCTGAGATAAATCACTTGGATAGTCCTGTACGCTAATTTAGGCACACCTGGAACTTCAAGGCTTATCTCTAAAATTGTAAGGCCCCCATTTGCACTTCAAATTTGAATCACTATTACGATGGTGGGGACCTTCTTCGGTGGCCGCATAATATAAGGTGTCAGACTGTGAGTGTGGGTGGTTTAATTGTTTTTAAAAGGTTTCTGATATACAAAGAAAACATATAATTAGTTAATTCCAACAAATGATAAGCTACGATGAACAAAACTCGTATAAGTTTGTTTTACTGTCAGTTAATGCAGTTAAGAAAACATGTGGCCAGGTAAGAAGAAAATAATGCAAAATATCATGAATATGGTTACACCTACAAAGTTAGAGATTGTGATGATAATTCTGTGAGTGAAATTTCAGTGTGTGTGAAGGAGGGAAGGTACAGCCATTACAGAAATCGTGTAAGAAGACCGGACTGGCACCAAAAGATAAGCGGTGGAAATACAGTCACTCACATTGTGAAATGTCTCCTAATGTTGAGAAAAGTTTAACCAATCACATAGCTTCTTTTAATCGTAGGCCTAATCACTATTGTAAGCGCAAAAGTGATAAAATTTACCTTCCCGCTGTGTTAAATGTGAAGAAAATGTATGCACAAATAAATAAAATTTACCAACTGTACTGTGAGTTTAACAAAACTATTTTTAATACGCAGTTTAACATAAGTTTTATATACCCAATATCTGATACTTGTGCTAGCTGTGACAAGTGCCAAGCAGAGAAGAAGTTTACAGAAAAGAAATGGTCGGATAGCTCATCTTCAAATAGATAGTACAATTTTATGATTCTGAACATCATATTAAAGATCTTCTGTCAATTTCGTATGAGAAGTTAATAGATTTGCAACATCTCAAGAAATGTTGTGGGTAAGAGGCCAGAGAAATCTATAGTATGCTTTCGCATGGAGAGAAAGGACAGCAAGAAGAAAGGTGAAGTCACAGTGACAATAGAGGAGGGAATTTTATTAATGCATTTCTTTATAATAACTTTCCTAGTAACTTTCACATGTAGCATGTACTGTTCTTTGGTTCTATAAGTGATAAATTTCTAACCCATGATGTTCATCATTCTTGGAATTTTTTTCATACATTTAGCGTTTTTGCACATTTATTGTGTAGTTAAAACATGTTTTTATACACAAAATCTGTATTTTATGTTTTGGAACTATTAGGTAGTTCAAGATATTTTCTACTCACTTGAAAGAGTATATAAGTTAAATTCTTTTTTAAATAAAATAGATAGTCATCTAGTATAAAGGTTTTCAACTTTAAAAACTGTTTTCTGATAAATAAGGGTTTTTGACATCTATCCTTTTTGCAGTGGACTCTTCACATCCTTTCAGTGGAGGGTCTTTCTAGGTTCCGATGAGATGATAATGATGATGATGAGTATTATGGTGTGGAACCAGTGGAAACATTCAAATTTAGCTTAAGCTTAACTAACCAAACCCTGGTGACACTTGGTGTAATTTCGCTTTCAGGAAAAATACCCACGGTACCAGCTGGGAATCGAATCCGGGACTCCTAGGCCCGTAGCCAGGTGCACCTACGACTACACCACGGGGCTTGATAGGAATGACATATTGTCTTAAATGTGCTGCGAAAGTGTTGCACATAAGCAACCATTTATAAACTCTAATCTTTTAAAACGTGTGTACTTTCGTCGAGGTATCGGGGAAGTGGGTGCAGGGTATAAGTTGTGGTATTAATTAACAATATGCAAGTGAGCCATACTCTAAAATAAAACATCTTGTCTTCTAGAATCCATGGAAAGGGGATAAATAATTTGGTGTGAAGTCAAATTACTACGATTTTACCTAAAGGATTATAAAGTTTTAACCGGCTCTAATAAGACGTAAAAGTATTGTATGACTATAAAAAGATTGGCTATATTGGGTAGTCTTTGTTAAAACACTTCCAATTGAATGTCACACTAGGAAGTATCAAATGTATATAAAACTATTTTCTATGACACTATAATTTAGATATATCTGTAAAAATAGTTGAAAATTTCCACTCTGCCAAGTCCAGATATAAACAAATACACTAAAACCCCGTTGTACTGAAACCGGTGGTAAGGCATTCAGATAATTCGAACACACGTTTCGGAAATCGGGAAAATAAATTAAATCAATTTCTTCTATTATTTGTTTAAAAGCTCAAAAGTTAAAAGATGATTGTAAGAAACCGCTTTATCTGATAATAAATTCTTTATTGCGTGCTACACATCAGTTACATAAATGAATATTTTTTTGAACTAATAAAACTGTAATTTAAATTTTGTGAAAATACTCTATCCCTGTATTCTCCTGCTTAATTCGAATTTTCACTCATACAAACAAATTTTAGTCCCAATTAGTTCGGATTGAAAAGTTTCTAGTGTATTAAGTTGTTAATTATGATGTAATACCAAGGAAACGAAAAGTAAAGAGTATAAAAGTGAATCGAGTGATGTAGTTTAAGAGGGGGATACATTTTTCTTCTCTCCTGTATGTTCAAAAACTGCCGGGCAGTTCCGGTTGAGCGCACACAAGAACAGACAAAACAAGACCAGATAACTTGTATTTTGAAAATACATTCGACCACAAGGAGTGGTGGACAATGTAAAGATGGTGAGCGATGAACAAATAACTGTTATTCTGTGGTAAATATTATTAGGAGATGGAAAGCTTGATCGTGGCTGTTGGGTGAATCCAATTAACGCTCAAGGAGATTTATCTGGTTTCATAAATTAATTAAGAAGTGATAAAACAAATTTTATAAATTTGTAGACTAAGCATTGCAACGTTTGATCACTTGTTGGAATTGATTGGAGACATGATTAAAAAGCAAAACACCAACTATCGGAATAGTATATCTCCAGAGGAAAGACTGGTAGTAACACCAACCATTCAATACACTATTGTAATTTATAAAACCTAAAAATACTTATGTAATAGTTATAATTTTTTATGAAATCAAAGACACTCATCAAAATAAAATTTATTGTTTTGATGGTAGAAATCATTTGCCTTGCCACTGCGTATATCTGGAAGAATAGTCTTTAGTTGGGTATATCACATTTGCTTTTCTTGAGTAGATGAATAGCCTAAGTCTAAATTTTGGAGTGAAAGCTGATCTTGGTGGCCATATGGCGGATGAATTTCATAACCGTGATCGGAAGTCGTCATTCCACTAAGAGGTAATAGGTGAGCTCATCGTCTTGTTCGTCAAAGAGAGTGTTTAATAAGTCTAAAACTTTAGCTTTTAATCCAATTTATTTGTACCAGGAAGTAAACTTTAAAAAATATGTGATATTGTATCTCAATTTCCTTTTCAACTTATGCCCTAGATTTTAAAAACTCTACCATAGGGGCAGCTACAATCTCAGCCGTAGATCTCTTAACTTTTTTCTTTGGATTAATTTCCATCACTTCCAGCACTTACAGATCCAGACTCAGTTACTTGTATTTTTTCTTCATCCAAAGTTTCATTCCGAGTGCCTCCCTCAGTTTCAGCGGAACTGTTTACTGCTCATTCTCTTGGGGTGTCCAACAAAATTTGTTGTACCTCACTGTTCAGTTGGCCCTTGTAACTTTCCTCTGCACTTGCACCGGCCGCTCCAACCACCCTCCCTCCTGCCTGGACCGCCACACAGTACATGTTCTCTGAGCCGTTCATGACGCTTTCCCCACTGTAGTCAACGCCAAAGAGAACTACCACTGGAAGCATGCCAACGTCCTCTGCTTTCATAAACCGGGTAAGGAACCGGCCCTAGCTTCGTCCTACCGACCAATCAGCTTGCTCGACTGTCTGGGCAAGTTGTTCGAGAGACTAATACTGACGAGACTGACCCGACATGTTCGCGAGGGGGGCATCTTGGTGGACGAGCAGTTCGGCTTTCGGGCGGGACACGCTACGTCTCATCAACTTGTCCGGCTCGTGGAACAGGTTACGAGGAACTTCAACATCAACAGGCTGACTGGTGCTGTATTTCTTGACGTGGCAAAGGCCTTCGACCGTGTTTGGCACGAGGGTCTCCTTTTCAAACTCCTCTCCCTGAACCTGCCCTTCTACCTAGTTAAGGTTGTTCAATCTTATCTTTCCATCGCACCTTTTCCACTAACTTTGGGAACGCCACATCCCAAGTCAGAAGTATCCGGGATGGAGTGCCGCAGGGTTCCATGGTGGGCCCGCTGCTCTTCAGTCTCTATGTGAACGACATTCCAAAATCCCCAGGCACCGAGTTGGCTCTGTATGCGGACGACACGGCTCTAGTAGCGGAGTCGTGGCGAGGGCAGCTGGTGGAGAGGCGACTCCAGACGCACCTGACGCAGTTGGAGGGGTGGCTGACAACCTGGAGAACAAGTATTAACGTGGAGAAGAGCACTGCAATGCTCTTCACATGGAAAAGAAAGTACTACAGGCCGGCCCCACTCCAGCTGTTCGGAGAACAGATCAGATGGGCGGACAGTGTTAAGTACCTGAGACTTACGCTGGACACAAAACTGACCTGGAAACGACACTGCAACGAAAGACTCAACAAGGCGAGGCAAAGGCTGGGAGTCCTAGGCCCACTGCTTAACAGGCGTAGCGCCCTGTCCACAAGGAACGGTCTGACGCTGTACAAGCAGCTGCTCAGGTCGATCCTCGACTATGCGTGTCCCGCTTGGGGTCACCTGGCGGACATGTATATGAGGAGGATGCAGGCGTTCCAGAGCGTATGTCTGAGGATCATTGTGGGCGCACCTTGGTATGTCCGGAATGAGACTCTTCATCGCGACCTGGATATGCCTACCATCAAGGACCATTTCCGGAAACTGGCGCAGTCCTTCTACGCCAGACCTCCCGGTGCCACCAATCCTCTTATCCAGGGGCTTGGGAACTACGACATCGACCCTGGTGGGTGCCATCGACGTCCCAAAGCCCTGCTCGGATAAGCGAGATGTGTCAACAGTGGTTTGGGAGGCTCTCACCCAGCCCCCCATAGAGTAGTGTCTCCGCACGTAACTCTAAAAAAACCCTTAGTCGGTTTCTCAAATTCTTATCCCCCCCCCCTTTTTTTTACCCCCAATATTACTAATATTATGTAATCTCTGTTTCTTTGTTTCAGAACTTCGCGAAACGCGACAACCCGTTTTTAAATTTTTGCGAACCACACGGTGTGACCAATTGGTCGGTACGTGTTGGAACTTGCTCTCGTGCTCCCCTTCTGGAAGCATCGGAGCATGCCTTTTGTCTGTGTCTGTGTCTGTGAGAACTACTATCGACGTCCCAAAGCCCTGTTCGGATAAGCGAGATGTGTCAACAGTGGTTTGGGAGGCTCTCACCCAGCCCCCCATAGAGTAGTGTCTCCGCACGTAACTCTAAAAAAAACCCTAGTCGGTTTCCCAATTTCTTACCCCCCCCCCCTCCTTTTTACCCCAATATTACTAATATTATGTAATTTTTGTTTCTTTGTTCCAGAACTTCGCGAATCGCGACAACCCGTTTTTTAAATTTTTGCGAACCACACGGTGTGACCAATTGGTCGGTACGTGTTGGAACTTGCTCTCATGCTCCCCTTCTGGAAGTATCGGAGCATGCCTTTTGTCTGTGTCTGTGTGAGAACTACTCTGGGAACGCCACCTCCCAAGTCAGAAGCATCCGGGCTGGAGTGCCGCAGGGTTCCATGGTGGGCCCGCTGCTCTTCAGTCTCTATGTGAACGACATTCAAAATCCCCAGACACAGAGTTGATTCTGTATGCGGACGACACGGCTCTAGTAGCGGAGTCATGGCGAGGGCAGCTGGTGGAGAGGCGACTCCAGACGCACCTGACGCAGTTGGAGGGGTGGCTGACTACCTGGAGAACAGGTATTAACGTGGAGAAGAGCACTGCAATGCTCTTCACATGGAAAAGAAAGTACTACAGGCCGGCTCCACTCCGGCTGTTCGGAGAACAGATCAGATGGGCGGACAATGCTAAGTACCTGGGACTTACGCTGGACACAAAACTGACCTGGAGACGACACTGCAACGAAAGACTCAACAAGGCGAGGCAAAGGCTGGGAGTCCTAGGCCCACTGCTTAACAGGCGTAGCGCCCTGTCCACAAGGAACGGTCTTACGCTGTACAAGCAGCTGCTCAGACCGATCCTCGACTATGCGTGTCCCGCTTGGGGTCACCTGGTGGACACGTATATGAGGAGGATGCAGGCGTTCCAGAGCGTATGTCTGAGGATCATTGTGGGCGCACCTTGGTATGTCCGGAATGAGACTCTTCATCGTGACCTGGATATGCCCACCATCAAGGACCACTTCCGGAAACTGGCGCAGTCCTTCTACGCCAGACTTCCCGGTGCCACCAATCCTCTTATCCAGGGCCTTGGGAACTACGTCATCAACCCTGGTGGGTGTCATCGACGTCCCAAAGCCCTGCTCGGATAAGCGAGATGTGTCAACAGTGGTTTGGGAGGCTCTCACCCAGCCCCCCCATAGAGTAGTGTCTCCGCACGTAACTCTAAAGAACCCTTAGTCGGTTTCTCAATTTCTTATTCCCCCCCCCTTTTTTTTTTACCCCCAATATTACTAATATTATGTAATCTCTGTTTCTTTGTTTCAGAACTTCGCGAAACGCGACAACCCGTTTTTAAATTTTTGCGAACCACACGGTGTGACCAATTGGTCGGTACGTGTTGGAACTTGCTCTCGTGCTCCCCTTCTGGAAGCATCGGAGCATGCCTTTTGTATGTGTCTGTGTCTGTGACAACTACTCTTCCTATTGGCTCACTTAGCAGCCACTATCACTCACGCTTTCCCGCACCAATGGGAAACTCCCTTTTCTCTCATTGAGCAAGGCCTAGCAGCAGCGGAGGGTATATAACATGGTGAGTTTTGTAGCCAATTCAGTGACGAAGTAGTAGTATTCTCTGAGATCTCGAACCACCCGGTATTGTATTGAGCTGCCTTTTTCAAGGCAAACCGCAACTGTTTTTTTTAAGACAAACCTGCCTTTTTAAGGCAAACCCGAGCAAATTTTCTTAGAGTTACACACTCTAAATCCCCGATCACGCACACAAGACTAAACTCGAGACAGACTTGTCGGTGGTAATTTCTGTGGTGGATACCTAACGGTGCAACGAAGCCACAGTAGGCCGTAAAGTGAGACCGGCTGCGAAACAATACCTCGCAGTCGGAGTCTGTCTCCGGGAACACCACTCAACACTACAGATCCTCCCACACTGCACAGAGGAGGGTATCTTAGCCCTTCCACACTGGCCACTAGCCTGCCATTTTCAGGGCTGAGCGAAATGGCCGCCCCCGACCACACCAGACCGAAAACAAAACAAAACGACACGGACATGGACTACTCCTCTACGTCCATTAACCACACCAGAGTTAGAATCGAACCCTACATTCCACCACTCAACACAGTCGTACAATGCCATAAGTGTCAAAGATACGGCCATACTAAAAATAACTGCCAAAACAATCCCTGGTGCGTCAAGTGCTTAAAACAGCACATCACCAAAGACTGCCTCAAAAAAGACGCCACCACTCCTGCCCGGTGCGTAAACTGTATGGGAAGCCACACGGCAAACTACAGTAAGTGCCCGGTGTACTTAAACTTGCTAGAAAAGAAGAAGACTACACAAATACCAAAGACAAACACAGAGAGCAGAACTTTGACCCGGACCATGCCCCCACCCTCCAACACACAGAGCTATCCTCCAATGTGGCAGAGACCCGTTGCAAACCCCCCAGTCACTGAGGCGGCCAAGATCCACAGATCCTACGCCCAGGCAGTACAGGCAAAACAGACACACGGCCCCTCACAACAAGAAGCCGGTTCAACCGGTTCTGACATAAAAGACCTAATTAGGCTACTCAAAGATTTAAACATAATTAAGATCATAACACACTTCAAACCTTACCTCAATAGACTCAGACAAGCAACAGCCACAATAGAGAAAATGTTCATAATGATAGAGGGAGTGACTGACTACTTTGTAAACCAGGATGACTAGACAAGACAAGACGTGGACCAAGGACACTACGCGTTTTTATATGTAACACGAACGGGATACTGACGCAGGCTCATGAATTAGAAGAACTTTTTAAAACATACGGAATAGACATAGAACTAATCAACGAAACACATCTAAATCAAAACAAGAGACTTAACTTTTTCGGCTACCATCCATACAGAACAGATAGACCCGGCAGAAGCGGCGGGGGAACAGCAATTTTCATCAAAGACAACATTCCCCACTATCAACATCATTTTCAAACCTTACAGAATATAGAAGCAACAGCAGTAAAACTAAATACAAAGAGCGGAGGTATCCTGATCGCGGCCATATACAAACCACCGACCAAGACATTACTACAGAGCTACCTAGACGAACTTACAAACTTCGACAAGATATTCTTAGCAGGGGACATGAATAGTAAACACCTGAACTGGAATAGCCTACTGACCAATAGGAATGGACGCATACTAAACGACCACGCGGACACTAAGGGTTACACGGTAGCCGGGCCTGGCGAACCGACATTTTACCCCTCAAACCCACTACAGAGGCCAGACATGATAGACGTGGTCTTTAACAATATAGGGGTGACACCGGAAGAGCTCTCTGTTCTTAAAGAACTTGACTCAGACCACAACCCTATACTGTGCGAGATCACAACAAACACAGAAATACAGATAAACAACATTAAAAAACTAAAAACTACAACTAACTGGGAAGGGTTTAAAAGAACACTAGACGAAACAGTACCCGACAACATAAACATCACGACCACCGAAGAAGCAGACACTACACTCCAACTCTTTACAAGCACAGTAAAAGAAGCATACAGAACCAACACAGAAATAGAACAGGAAAAACACGACTTGAGACGCCAACATCCAGACCTTGAATATCTGCTCGCCCAGAAACGAGAGGCAAGGAGAGACTGGCAAACACACAGAACACCACAACACAGAACAGCCTACAGTAGACTCACGGCACAAGTAAGACGTACAGTTAAAACTACAACAACTGGAACACATACATCACTGACGCTGCCATGGACCCCAGTAAAGTCTGGAAAGTCACAAAACAGCTAAAATCAACAGGCAACAAACGATCGATACCGGCTATACACGGGGAGCACGGTATGGCCTATACAAGCTCAGAGAAAGCGGAGGCCATAGCCGTGACTCTGGAGAAACAGTTTACACCAAACCAAAACCCGAGAGACGCAGACTTCATCAGGGACGCACAGAGATCAGTACGGGAATACCTATTTAGACCAATAGTGTCACGGGTTGACCTAATAACACTAGATGAATTAAACTACACAATGAAACAACTCCCAAAAAATAAAGCGCCAGGCCACGACAGACTATCAAATGAAACACTACAGAAACTACCACCGAGGGCAATACTCACGCTACTGACAATATTCAACGCTCTACTTACACTCTGTCACTTCCCAGACGTATGGAAACTGGCGACAGTAATAACTCTTCCTAAACCAGGAAAGGACCCAATGTTCCCTCAGAACAGAAGCCCTATTAGTCTCCTCCCCACTATGAGCAAACTATTCGAAAAACTAGTTCTAAAAAGGATAGACAAATTTAGCGAAAAAAATGAGATCATCTCAAAAATCCAATTCGGTTTCAGGAAAAATCACTCGACTATTCACCCCGTACTAAATTTAATTGAGGACGCCACAAATGCATTTGAAGAAAAAAAACACACCGTAGCAATATTTCTAGACGTTGAAAAAGCATTCGACAGAGTTTGGCACATAGGACTAATTCAAAAACTAATTAAATTCAACTACCCACAATGGATAATCCACATTATCGCCAGTTACCTTGCTCGAAGGAAGTTTCAGGTAGTCATGGACGGAACAAAATCACCAGTACACAACATAAGGGCTGGGGTGCCCCAGGGATCTGCACTAGCACCACACCTTTATAGCATTATATATATATATATATATATATATATATATATATATATATATATATATATATATATCAGACATTCCTACCCATCCACAAGTAAAAGTACGACTCTTTGCGGACGACACCATGGCCTACACTATATATAAAAACATAAATTTTGCCAGCTTAAAAATGCAGAGGTACTTAGTAGAAATACAAATTTGGTTCACGACTTGGAGGATAAAAGTTAACCCCACAAAATCAGCAGCTTTGATTATTAGCCGAGGACGCAAACAACTCCCAGCACCACTCACTTTATTCGACACAGAAATACCTGTTAAAAAAGATACAAAATATTTAGGCACTACAATAAACTCGAAACTAACCTGGAGAAGTCACATAGAGGAGACGAGATAAAAAGCCACTGGGAGATGTGTCCAATTGTATGCTCTATTCAAAGGAAGGGAACTAAACATTCACACAAAAACTGTCTTATACAAATCCATGATACAACCGATTATACTGTACAACTGCGCAGTATGGAGCTACGGAGCCAAACACCTCACAGATAGACTACAAAGCACACAAAACAAGATACTCAGAACCATCACTGGAGCACCCTGGCGAACTAGAACAATACAACTACATGAAATGACTAATTGCAGATAGCTCCATGACATATACAGGGAAAGGAACAAAATCTCTACGAACAGGCAGACACATACTAATGACATAGTACGGGAACTAGGACGTTATGACCCTGCTGAGAACAGACGCTACAAGAGACCATGGCTGGCGTAGGAGAGCATTATTATTACTAACTAAGTGTCTATTATAACCTTGGAAGAAAAAAAAAAGAAAAAAATACAAAATCCCTGATCATAGTTCTAGAGAAAAAAAAATGAGAGTAGTAATTAACCAAATTGACAATCGACTACGCCAGATCAACGGGATCTACGACAACCCAACACCCACCTATCCCATCCTTGCTCCAACCACAGACCTGTCATTCACAAGTCACTCATTTCATGCCATCACAACCTTAGTCACGGCCGGACGCCACTGGGATAACCACCTAGGTTGTCTACTAGCCAGAGGATAATACTGGCGCCGGGGGCGGCCCCAAATGGGGAATGGAAATGTATCCACCTCACTCCTAATCCCAAGAAAAGAAAATCCTACCCCAACAAGCAACTCTTTATAACCTTTGCCACCGCCGGACTCCACCGGGATAACCGCCTAGGTCAAACTTCTAGCCAGAGAATAACGCTGGCGCCACTGACAGCCCCAGATGGGGAATGGATATGTAACCATCCGCGTCAAACCTATTCCCTACAGTCAAGTTAAACCTTTCGATCCTCCTCCCGGAAATCGACTCATGAAACAACAACATATATCATCATCATACCTTATACACACCTTCCCACATCCCAACAAAAGAAAATCCTCCCCAAATCCCGAGACCCAGCGCAATCGTTCACTATCACCAATTTCACTCACAGTGTCAATAATTATACAATTGTTTGTACAAAGTATTAATTCAATCAAGAGGCCAGGAGTCACGATAGTGACTCCATACTCTAACACAAATATAGCCCTTTCACAGGCGGCCTAGCTTGGCATCAGAGTCAAGGTAGAAATGTCCTGCGTCGGGCTACAAAATCACACACCTGTAGTATTCTGCAGGCTCATTTCATCTGTCCCATTTCATCAGGTAAATAAGTTCATTCGCGAGGTTAAGAGTCATGACAATGACTCGGTACTCAAACAACAAATCAGCCCTTTCATAGACAACCTGGCGTGGCATAACTGTCAAGTCAGATGTTCTATGTCGGGCAACAGCCGAACGGCGAGCCAATTCAGTGGTGACCCACCCTGGCGAACCACCTATACAAAAGAGCAAATAAAGTGACGTGTTGTAAAGAGCAATTTTGTTTTGACTCCCTCTCCTTTCACCGTTCCTACCTCCAACCGCGACTCACGTTGGCGGGACTCTATCCTACCTCCCACCGTGACTCCCCTTTGCCGGGACTCTTTACTATCTCCCACCGTGACTCGCGTTCCGGAACTCTATCCTACCACCCATCACGACACCCGTGTTGCCAGGACTCCCTCCTTATACCCCTCAACTCTCTCCATCGACGTGTCCTCGTCACCGGCAATTCCACGAGATGATATACACCTGCCGATCCGGCAAAGCCCACCAACGGAAGACCCTGTAGGAAACATTACCGGCCAAACAGTACGCAACCCGAGGAACCATCTCTTACTACCCCGACAGTCACACCCAAACCCCCGGACGTCCCCACTTCGCTCCAACATCTTCAATTGTCCCTAGCCCTGAGGTAGCTAGTTCCTCTCCTCGTCTTCTCTCACCAACCACCCGACCTCCACCTATCCCAATTTCCTCTTTAAGCCCTGAGGGCTATCATTTGCAAGTCTTAGCCACCCCACAGCCAGCATACGTTTTCTCCCCCATCTCCCTTCCTTACCCCCATCCGCTAGACCCACGGAACCGGTGCCTAGCCACAAACGTCACCAGGAGACTGCACTTCGAATAGATGTACCCGAGGCCGTAGTGAGGGATGACAAGTTCTGCAGAAAACTCATAGCTTCTGCTAGGTACAATTTTTTTTCTTAGGCGCTGCAGAACCACTAGGAGTATTCTTTGTTTTTATCAGCCATCTCGAATATGCATTTCTCAGGTTAACCCATTTGGCTTTTCAGTCTGCAACTGGAAAAGATAAAACCCGAAAGTGATACATTTGGAAAAAAATAAAACAGAAAATTTGTTTTTCAAGTATTTTCAGTGATAGCCATATCTAAACGTATGGATGAATTCTTCAGGCTGACAAATTCAAGTTATTATCAAAAGCAATTTCTTCGCCAAATTTCAAGAAAATATTTATTTGTCGTTGCAGTATTTCTTTTTGTGTTTTTACAGATTCCTTGCTACCGGTGAACGCTTTCAATTTTTATATTACAACTTCCGCATTGGTCCACAACAGCTCGGAAGATTGTATCTGAAACTTGTCAGATTTTATGGGACGTTTTATTTCCAATGTACATGTGAAACGAAGCCTCTTCAGAAAAATGGATACAAGTTGCCGGACGTTTTGGGAAATTGTGGATCTTCCCGAACTGCTGTGGAGCCATCGATGGGAAACATATTAGGATTGAAAGCCCGTGGAGCTCAGGTTCAGACTATTTTAACTACAAGAAGTGTAATTCCATTGTTCTACCAGCAGTTGTCGACGCTGAGAGGAACTTTTTAGTTGTCGGTGTTAATGACCTTGGTAAAAATAATCATATTGGCATTTTTAGTTCCTCAAATTTAAGTAAGCTATTTCGCGACCATCAATTAAATATGCCAATAGCATGGAAACTAGACTCTAATATGAAAGCGTTTCCGTACTTTTTCTTGGTGATGAAGCATACGCATTGAAAGTAAATTTTATGAAACAAATTTTGAGGGCATCTCTCACAACACAGCAAAGAATCTACCACTACTTACACTCGAGAGCACGTAGAATTGTTGAATGTGCGATTGATATGATGGTAAAAATATCCTTATTTTTGAACGAGCTATGTTGGTACACTCAGATCCAACAAAAATTAATTACGCTCCTGTTGTGTTATTCACTACCTGATTCAAAAAAAAAGAGGGGAGACTTTCAAATTTGTAGGAAGAAGAATGTTAACTGTAGAAGAGGAGTGTGATGAAGAACTGAGGTGAATCGACAAAGGGCTTCGAAGGCCGCATACAAAGTTCGTGATAATTTGGTTCACTTCCTCAATCTCCTTTTGGTTTGGTACAACATGGCATTGTGTGATTATTGATAATAACAGGTTGTAAATAGTAACAGTTGAGAACAATTTAGACTGAAATGTTGGTAACGGCATGTAGCGTCTCTCGTGGAGAGTACGATGACTACAAGTTCAGCGCGTTGTGGGCAGATGGCGTTAGTTTTGTGTTTGGCATTAAATGCATAATATTTTAATATTATATATATTCAGAGAACATTGCTTGCTAAAGTAAACATTTAAAAATATCAAATTAAGGGGATTCTGTGATTATTTCTTACCTCTAGATTTAATTTCCTTTGTCACATCTTCCCAATATCTGTCTATAACATCCTTATTGTGGTGGTCCTTTAATGTGAAGTCGTACAGTTCTGGTCAATCAATACCAAAAGTTTGTCAGTCTCCAATACCATTAAATAATTTAAATAATTACTCACAGTGAAAAATGTCACTGAAACAACAAAAAGACCCAAAAGGTGCGGCAGCAGGGCTAGCAGTCAACTCATAAAAACAACAAACCACGAGGTATGGTAGCAGGTTTGCAGTCAAATCACGCGTGCGTGGATGGAAATGTCTTTAACTAAAACCTAAATTCATTGTCCTATGACCAGACGTTTAATCGTGACTAATGTGACTAGATCTGTCTTTTGCCAGACATTGTCGGTGTGCGGCCAGAACTAGGAGCGCTGTAAGCCAAGCGTTTGTTCAATAATCCCCCAAGTGAAGGGCTTTGTCAACTAATGTCTTGTGCAAGATATGACCAATAAACACTAACTCAACTATGCTTATAGATGTTGCATAAATTTGATCTTTTATAGAAGACTAGCTTAAGTACCTGGCGAAATTGCGTGGTTATCCCCGGGCAACGCTTATCTTTTATTCAAACAGAAACAAAAAATATCACTTAATTTTAGTTATTCTAACCCATTTTTTAATAAATAAAAAAGTCTAATAAAATTATAAAATTCTGGCTCCGAGGTGCACATGTTTGTACACAGGAGCTATTAATGTTTAAATTTCAGATCTCTGCCTGTGCTAGATATCAAACAAAGCTCATGACAGACAGACTTTTCATTCTATTAATACATATAGTATATAAACATAAACATTGGCTAAAATAATACACTTTGATAACTTTCCGTTGGTTTCGTCCTGAATTCTAACGGAAATTTGACCTCGATAGTTTTGAGGAAAAGTGCTCACCTCACGATCTGATGTTTGTTGGTTTGAACTCAACCGAGGTCGACGGATTTTTCTTGCACAGTAAAAATTCCTAGCACAACTTCTTTCAAAGGGGAAATAAAGCCAACGGTCGCACAACTTCTTTCAAAGGGGAAATAAAGCCAACGGTCTCATGTCGATTGTGACACGTAAAATAACAGTGGAAGGTATGTGAAAATACCTTTACCGGCTAAATTGGTAGGCCCTCTCACGCTCGCTCATAGAAATTATCGTGTGTTGATACTATTTGTTGGATCAGAAAGTGAACATAAAATACCTCAAATATCTAAATTAAATAAATTTAACGTGAGCAACAATGATGATATTCCTAACTTCTCAACTTGGAAGTTCGGTGTTTATTTACAAACCAGATGCAATGAGAATGTTCTCCTCTCTTTACTTGGTCTCATTCCTCTCATTCCTCCTTCCTCTCCATGTTTGCCAGTCCTGACACTACACCGCACGATCACGATTACAATAATTCTAATAGCACACGAGACGCACGTATCTTGTCATCCGCTTGAGTGCGTTTCTTGAAAGATCAGGCGGGCCCTGTGGTGCTCTCTATTGTAGACGTGTGTCTGCAAGAACTAAATACAGCCTCTAAACACAACAATGCAACCCTCGGATTGATTTAATTAGAATACAGCCAACACGGTCTCGCTACGGGAGAATTCCGCCACTGTTTACGCTTCGCCACCTCAAATTAACACGTTGCGTCAACACGGCACCAGACAAAAGAGAGAGAGAGAGGTGTTTGTCTTCCCTGCCACCACTACCATGCGTGTTAAACCTCTTCCTTTCTTCCCCATTAAACTGGTTATGAACATTTGCAGCCTGGATTCATCCCTCCTTACAAATAAAACAAGGGCGGAAAAGTATTATTTGATCATTCCCAATTGTTCCACGATTTGATTATCTTCAATTTTACAAACCATCCCAGTATTTTCCAATCAAACGTTGGACATCTTCAACAGCAACTATTGTCTAAAGAGGGCGTGAACGAGTTTACTAAAGGGACTAGTATATTTTTTCTAATGTTCTACCATTTTTATTTGAAATGTAATAATGAACCCATTCCAAAGTGTGAAGGGCTATAACGGCTCTTGTGTTTGTCCTTGCATCAAACGAGGACAGAGAACCCTGCTAATGCCATCTGTCGTCGGTCAACGATAACAAACATTATATTATTAAACCAGCGCAGAGGCGAGAAACAATGATATAAAACTTGGAGTGGGGCAAACAATTTTATTCATGTAGGTTTTATTGTTTTTAATTCAGGGACTAAAATGCATTTATTAATCCAATAGTTTAGTACACATCCGTTGTAAAACAAGCTATAGCCATAGAACGTCAAATTTAGCTATCTTTATATGTATAATTTGATTAGCAGTTTGACCCATTCTTCGCGGAAATAAGCCATAACAAAACAATACCAAATTAGGACGTACCGTACAATAGCTCGTTGTTAGTTTGTTTATATCCCCTACTTGTAAAATCCTGATCAAGCTAGTAACAAATCAATTATGATAATCAATCAATCAATAAAAATATACGAGGACGGGGAGGTTGGTCACAGGGACTAACGCCCCAGGTCCTCTACAAATCATTGCGAAAAAAAATGTATTCGAATTATTTTTCTGTTTTTATCAAGCGTAGCTAGAAAAAACTATTTATATTTAAGACATTTTTGTTTGTTTTAAACAACTCTAATTTATTGTAATGGTAATAGCTCCTTATTTAAATAATGTCCTTAGTATTGAGATTTTATCAATTTATTTTGTAAATTGATAATGTCGAGACGCTGAAAAGAAAAATATTTGTTTGATTATGATATCATCCTGTGAAGAAAATTAAACTCTATGATTCTACTGGAGAAATATTTTATTTATTTTGGCCAAAAACACTTATCTTTTCGCGCGTTCCCTACATCGCCACCCTAGGAAAAATGTTTTATAGGATGTTCTATTGACACTATGTAGAATTATAGAAATATTCGTGCCGCGTGATGGGCGCCAATTGAAGAATTATTGAAATACGGGTCCCTACGTTGTGCGCCAATTATGATGTTTTGGACGTCTCTCTCCGCGTCGATCGATGAATTCTGGATCTGGTTCGTCGTATTGGGCATCGATTGAAGTTATACCGTTTAATTAGCTGATAATTGCCCCGTGGTCGAGCACTAATTAAAGCGGTCCGGTATTTTGATGTTGTGAGTTAATTGGTATTTATAGCCCCGTGATCGAGCGCCAATTAAAGAGTTATTGGTGATTTAAATATTGTATAATTAATACACACTTATTATGTTGACATGTTTTTATTTATAAATCTCAGTTTATTTCTAGAGAAAATAGATTATGTCGTCGAAATATATACGCGGCCTATTGTATGAGCGCGGACAGAAGTTGCAGTCCGAGTAGTTCAAGGACTGGACTCCAAGTGCTAGTGAGATAGTGAGCATTGTCCTTACATTGCACCATTCTTTGTATAAATCCGTTGCTCATGGAAAGCTTCGAGAAGGTCGTGTTAAAAAAAAAGGAAGTGATTATTTAAAAATCTTATAATGTCAAACTGACTTGACTAATGTCACGTGCATGACGTCACTTACAGTAGCGTGTACCTACTTGGAAGAAGAAGTGCTTTAAGCGCCATTTAATCTATACTTATAAAATAACATGTCCTGATTGATTGACTGACTGACTGACTGACTGACTGACTGACTGATTCATCATCGCCGAGCGCAAACTATCAAGGCTACAAGCATGAAATTCGGACTGTATATTCATTTTGTTATGTAGGCACCCACTAAGAAAGGATTTTAGAAAATTCCACCCCAAAGGGGTCAAAATAGGGGATGATAATATGTATGATAATATGTATGAAAGTCCGTCATTTTGAAAGTTACATAAACAAAATTTTGTATTTCGGTTATTGACGTAAAACAAATAAATACGTGTTTCAGGAATTTTGGAAATTTTATTTAATAAGAGATGAAAAAGGGGGTGAAGGTTTGTATCGGACTTGCATTATTTTTGATCTGAGGTCAAGTTATGGTCATCAACGTAACGTAATATTTTAAATTAATCTGTAAATACATATGTATATTTTCGTATTTGTATATAATCAACTTCCACGCGAGCAAAGCCGCGGGCAACAGCTATCTAGTATACTATAATTTAAAGAAAATAAAATACGTTTATAAAATTAGTACAATATTATTGTCATATTCTTTAGGGGCAAGTCAGTTACATTACAATGCTATGAATAAACACAAGAAAATGTAATCAGCCTCAGCTCAAACTTTATTTCTTTGTGATTAAATTAAAGATCATTTCTTCCCTGGACCTCAATCATTCTCTGTACTTCATTTTAAAGTTGAAAAACTTCATCTGTAGGAGCCTTAATATTGTCACTATCTTTAAAAATAAGTCATACTCAAAATAAATATGTAAAACACACACTTTATTTATAAAAAAACACTTAAATAAGGATGCAAAAATTAATTTAATTACAAACATTTTAGGTTATGTCTTTCATCAACAAGATGATTGAAGAATCAAACAGTTGATGGTTAAATTGACTATGTAGTTGATCGAAAATCACGTCCTAATTGTGAAGGACAGTTGCAGAAACAATAATCAGTTGTTTGATCAGAGATTATTATCTCTAGCCTCATTTTCAGGTGAACGATTAAAATTATTAGCACATGTTAAAACACACCACACCACACCACACCACACCACACAGACTTTCTTTTTGTTTTATCTTGAAATAAAGACACTCTATATGTAATTTGATAAGCCCAGTTTTGGTTATAGAAATTAAGAGGAAGGGGTTGAGCAGATTTTGACAAATGACTTCTCATTTTAAAGGTTAGTGACCCAGGATGTTGAGAATAGTAGTAGTTTAAAAAAAAAAACCTTATTTTCCCAGCGAATGTTCAGCTTTTCATTCTTTGCTTACATCACCATGGAAACCCTGCTTTGGGCATGGTTTTATACCTGAAAATAAAATAGTTCACTTTGGTTAAAAATAATAGCTAAGCTCTAGCTTAAATAATTATACGATACAACAAACATAATAATTATGGCATAAAAAATATATATATACTAAACAAACCAATGATAGTAGGTTAGAAATATATAATTAGTTTTGCATCTATACTTTTCCTTAATCTTTATTTTAAAATATTTAAATCTGATAGCACATATTTTAAACACATTCTTTGGTTGTAGGAATTCATTTCCCATACTAAATTATTATTATTATTAGCACCGCGTCTTACTACCCGTTCGGGTTTTACGCACTTACGCTAATGTGTAATGGTAGGGTGATTGTGAGATGAAATGAAGGACCTACAGTTTAACGTGGAATCCGAGCCACGGTGGCGGCCTGGCATTCCCCACATTCACAAGATGTCTTGTCAGAGGTGAAGGAAGGGTTTGGTAATCAGATAAATCTGTGCCGGGACCGAGGATTGAACCCCGGCCGCCCATACTAAAGAAACACTTATTCTTATTGGAATGTTACTATCTTTAATTCTAATTTAAAACAACAATATTGACTATAATTCTCAAATTATAGTTTAAGTTGCCAATTTCATGAAAATGTGTTCTTACGTTTGTTTCACGCATGAACTATATATTAAAAGCGATACCATTATATTTAAATATGTCTTTGTATATATTATAAATTCAAAATTGATAAAATGATCTTTACATTATTTTAATTGTTAAAGTATATGATTTTGGTGTTCATTTTTAAAAATAATATTTTAATACAAATAAGTTCAAGGCCTCGGAGTGAAAAACGGCCCTGAGAACGAGACGATTCCTGGATAGCTCAGTGGTTAGAGCATTTCCGTACTAAGTCAAAGTCCCAGGTTCGATTCCCGTGTCCATGTATCATTTTTAAATTTAAAGAATACAAAGTACTTAGGGTAACCTCTAAAAGATTTACAACTTATTTACCACTAGTGTGGGTAGATAGAACATCAATAAACCTAGATTGATTAAACTTTGAATACTTATTTAATGGAAGCTGAAGATGCGTACCTCAAGCTGAGCTCGAGAACCAACCAAGAAACATAAAAAACGACAAATGTTTATAGTAAAAAGGAAAACTGACAGATGTGTACCTTTAGAGTTGGGCTTGATTTTATATATAATGAGTATGACGCCTTAAACTGCGTGACTACCGATGCTCATGGCTTCAAATCAAATAAACCAATAAATCCTAAAATGTCCAGAAGTAGCTACTACGGGGAAAGTGAGGCTATGTTTATGTTTATGTTTGTATTTACATTTTGCTTGTATTACGATCTTGAAGATTTAAATAGTGTAATCACTGGACTATGACGTTGAAAAGGAATCCAATATTGTTCATAATCGGAGTGGTGTGTTTTCTATTAGGGTACCATCGGGTGCTTTAAACCTGTGTGATTACATTAATTTGATGCTATGGGTGTAGGTATTTTGTTCAGGTAGCTATGTCTAGTTTTTAAATAATCTTCTGATATGGCCATGTGATGATATGGTCATGTAATGATATGGCCATGTGATGATATAGCCATGTTATGATATGGCCATGTTATGATATGGTCATGTTATGATATGGCCATGTGATGATATGGTCATGTAATGATATGGTCATGTTATGATATGGCCATGTTATGATATGGTCATGTTATGATATGGTCATGTTATGATATGGTCATGTTATGATATGGCCATGTGATGATATGGTCATGTAATGATATGGTCATGTTATGATATGGCCATGTTATGATATGGCCATGTGATGATATAGCCATGTTATGATATGGTCATGTTATGATATGGCCATGTTATGATATAGCCATGTTATGATATGGTCATGTTATGATATGGCCATGTGATGATATGGCCATGTGATGATATGGCCATGTTATGATATGGCCATGTTATGATATGGCCATGTTATGATATGGCCATGTTATGATATGGCCATGTTATGATATGGCCATGTTATGATATGGCCATGTTATGATATGGCCATGTTATGATATGGCCATGTTATGATATGGCCATGTTATGATATGGTCATGTTATGATATGGTCATGTTATGATATGGCCATGTTATGATATGGTCATGTTATGATATGGTCATGTTATGATATGGCCATGTTATGATATAGCCATGTTATGATATGGCCATGTTATGATATGGCCATGTTATGATATGGCCATGTTATGATATGGTCATGTTATGATATGGCCATGTTATGATATGGCCATGTTATGATATGGCCATGTTATGATATGGCCATGTTATGATATGGCCATGTTATGATATGGCCATGTGATGATATGGTCATGTTATGATATGGCCATGTACTAATATGGTCATGTGTTGTTTGTACTACTCACCCTGTAAGTCTAGTTTCCAAATAAATACTACATGTATAATAGATATGTGTGTATCAGTATGAAACATCGTGTGTGCTCTGTTCCCCTGTGATCACATGTCAAACCACCCCGTCTCGTCCCTCTCCCCTCTGTGGATCCTCGTATCGTCCATCCCGTCATCTGCCTCGCCTTTTGTCAACATTCAACCCCACAACACGACCTGTATATTTGAACAACAAACCATTATCATATTTTAATACAGGTCAATAATTAGTTCTTTATACTCTCATAGCTTTAAAACATTAATTACTATACTTAATGCGAGCTTCTTTCATCCATGCTACGTTCCATGTCAGAGAAACTTGTGCCAGATGTTCTATTGTGGGAAACCTCCGGTTGGACTGTCTCGTTGTATAAATTATACACTCATGTCCTCATAGCCAACCCGCGCTTCTCCGATGATTGTAATTAGTGCTAAGAATCACAATAGAGTCTCATCTGCTTGATCCGTGAGGAACAATGACAACTGTTACCAGACACTGTGTCAGTTAGCAATCATGCGAGGAGACTTTGACGTTCAACATGGAGCCAGATCTGACCAAGCCACATCATGCTCACTCGCTTGTTGGACCATCGTAGAGCTCCAGCTCAATCTAGCAGCGAGTCTTAACACGCTTTTCTACTAACTACGCTAGTGGTTTTATGGATTAGAAAGGTTATATTTAGAGGAAGTGTACCAGCATTTGCGTGGAGGTAGAGTGAACAACCACCCTCAGCACACCTGACCGAGATTTGAACCTCGATCTCCCTGTCATTAGCAGCCCAGTCTACTGCGAGAGTAACGCCTTAGATCACGTGGCCACCGAAGTGGGCATGTATTCAATTCCAGCAAAGTTAATAAAAGGAGGTGGTTAAATGTTAGTATAGAAATGGGTGAGCTGCTATGAGGTATTAACGTACCCAATAGTCACGGAAGGAAGGTATATTAATACCCATTTTCAAAAAGTAAATAAAACAGATTGTATTAATTATCGAGCTATCTCACTGCTGCCAACATGCTAGACGAGTATATCTAATATAATAATCATGGATCACTGAGGGTTTCAACGAAATGAATCATTATTACTATTCGGCAAATTTAGAAAGAATGTGGGAATACAGCATGGCGGTTCATCAATTAATTACTATAGGCCTACATAGATTTTAAACAGTTCTTTGATTTAGTTAAAAGAAACAAATTATATAAAGTTTTAGCTAAGTTTGTAATACCTAAAAAACTTGTCAAGATAATTGAGGTATAAATATCAATACAAAGATTGAAAAACATTTAAATTACGACACTGGCATATAAGCAACAATTCAATTAATTCAATTTTTTGAAAATTCACACCTTGATACGGGAATTGAACATGGGATCTAATTTACAGGTAAAACCATACAATAGCTTTAAAGGTATTTAAAACTAACTTGCAAATGCAACTACGCTAATAATGGCTCTCTTACGTGTAGGCATTGTTGCAATCAAAACCAAAATAAATAGTTTAAATTTATTATAAAAAAAACAAAAAAAAGAAAGTTGAAAGAAGCATTCAATAAGAAGTGTCTTATTACACCAAACAAAATTGTGTTGTTGGCTTAATAGCAAACATTAACAAACCTATTATTCGCAGCACTAACTCATTCAACGCATCCGACAAATTAGAACACTAGATACGAATGAAACCTCCCTTGAACATTGCTTTATGCTCGTACGAAGATTCCCGAAGAAACACGAACTCGCCCCCTCAAGTGTCAGTCTGAGTTTAGACCTTAACACCAGTTTCATACCTCTTCTCTCGCTGATGAGCCAGTGCGATGGTGTGATGGTGCGATGGTGCGATAGTGCGATGGTGTGATGGTGTGATGGTGTGATGGTGCGATAGTGCGATGGTGTGATGGTGTGATGGTGCGATAGTGTTATGGTGTGATGGTGCGATGGTGTGATGGTATGATGGTATGATGGTGTGATGATGTGATGGTGTGATGGTGTGATGGTGTGATGGTTTGATGGTGCGATGGTGTGATGGTGCAATATTGTTATGGTGTTATGGTGCGATAGTGTGATGGTGTGATGGTGTGATGATGTGATGGTGTGATGATGTGATGGTGCGATAGTGTTATGGTGTGATGGTGCGATGGTGTGATGGTGCGATGGTGTGATGGTGCGATAGTGTGATGGTGTGATGGTATGATGGTATGATGGTGTGATGGTGTGATGGTGTGATAGTGTTATGGTGCGATGGTGTGATGGTGTGATGGTGTGATAGTGTTATGGTGCGATGGTGTGATGGTGCGATAGTGTGATGGTGTGATGGTATGATGGTGTGATGGTGTGATGGTGTGATAGTGTTATGGTGCGATGGTGTGATGGTGCGATAGTGTTATGGTGTGATGGTGTGATGGTGCGATTGTGTGATGGTGTGATGGTGCGATAGTGTTATGGTGTGATGGTGTGATGGTGCGATGGTGTAATGGTGTGATGGTGCGATAGTATGATGGTGTGATGGTGTGATGGTGCGATAGTGTGATGGTGTGATGGTGTGATGGTGCGATAGTGTACAGCTAACCCAGAAACGTAAGGAGCGCAACAAAAATAGTCCATTCTCGACCCGAACATTATTTATTAATTTACTGACAACAAACAAACAAAACGACAGTGTGCCAAAAAAGTTTAAAATTACTTATTTGGTTATATTTTCGTTTATACTATCGAGAAAGTAAAAATAAGCTAAAAAAATATCGAATTTAATATACAGACTTCAAAGTGTCATTATATCTATATAACTAGAGAGATAGTTGTTATTCTCAGAAATCTAATGTAGCCTCTAAGTCATGAGAACATAAAATGGTGTTAAAGTTGAATAAGGCTATATTTTTACTTATTATATTTTGGGTCATATGCTTGTATATCACACGATTTACAGCCATCTTCTATACAGGGAATTTGTAGAAAATGTAATTTCGTGAATCTCTATTTTGTGTCAGTTGTTATTCTCTACACAATAAAGTCGTAGATCACATTAATATGCATACTTATATCAATTATTACATAAACAACCAATTAAATCAAAAGTACAATACTCAGGTGAATCTTGCATGTCATGAATAGCTTTGATGAGTTGAAAAATTATTGTGTTTAGTACAATATCTAGATAACTATATTGTAATTAAGTAATACCCAAACAAATTTTAAATATTTTTTCAATATTATAGTTGATTATTGAAAAATTTAATAATATAATTTGAAATTTCATTCCAGATTCTGGTCTAATAGGTAGTTTAGTATGCAGACAGTGATCTAGTCTTAGTACATTAGGTATTATTCACTAGAGCTCATATAGAGTCGACTCACTCTGGTATAAAGAGTCAGTATAAACATCATATTATTGTACACTCAACTAAAACTAGGAACTTAGTTTGTGTTCAAACATGGTTACATCACTACAGTATCTCCGTAAGCATGAGTCTTAATCATCCCTAGACCACCTTCGATTACTTTCATCAAACTCTTCATTCAAAATAAGCCACAGTCCATTTACTACAGTATCTTGGGGAAGGATCGAGTCACTTACGATAGGATTATCTACAGCCTCTTGAAATGTAATCACTCATCCTTCAAATATAGTGGAGATACTACAGCCTATTGAAAGAGAATCAAATACACTACCTATAGAAATAATTAGCTCTCGCATATCGAATCAATATCAAAAATAGTCCCTTAACTAAATGATTAACTGACTGACTGGTTGGATGGTTGATTTGTAGACTGACTAGCTGATTGGAAGACTGTTTGGTGTTTTGGTTGGCTGATTGGTTGATTGACTGATTGTCTTAATGAATTACTGACTCGGTTACTATTTGTTTGACTGTATGGACAATAATTTGTCTAGACTTACCTACATTAGGCCTAGTTAAACCTTAACTTGGTGACATGCTGCTAATAGGACCAAGATGAAGGCTTCGACACAAACTACCACACGATTTATCTATATGAATATTATTATTTATAAAACTACCCACATATATTCTATATAATAAATTCCATTCCTCTGAACTATAGTAAATGTTGCCATCAAGAGGGTTGCACTTTCAACTTTATGTTATTCCTCCTAGTCGCCAGATTGAGCTAATTGAGGCAATACTGGGGAGGCCCCAACAATATTCTAGCTCAGCAGGTGTAGAGTGATACTTTATTGTTGTGGACTCTCTTGCTAGGATCCGGCGAGATAATTACATGAGTCCGGTTTTAATGCTACTCATATGTGAAGAATTTGTTAATTTGTAGACATTTGTTTTTTATTTATTTAAAAGCAATTGATCCTGAATAATTTAATTTGTTCACACGATGAGGCAGCTTAAGCTAGATAACTCGACGCATCATGGACTCAAGTTTACTTTTAAGATTAGTTAAGCGTGGATCACTTCTCAGTAAGGCTGTGGACAGAATGAAAACTACATATTACTCTTTCATGGGCCGTTTTGCAGCAACGGCTGTTAGTAGAATGGAGAAAGGAGCCTTCATTTCGGGTATATTATTCGGAATAAATCCTTCTAGAGGCATCTTTCTGTCTTTCTTTAAGTTGCGCCATGTTCTATTTGTCCCAGAATGGAGGTAAAGAGAAAGAGAGTGTTTCGGAGTGGCTCTATTTTACAAGTATTTGCAGTCGGGGTTTGGGGATATTACACAAAAGAAAGTATAAGCTGACGACACAGAGTCGTTATAACCAACAACAAAATAATTAAAGGATCGCTCAGGTGTGTGAGGAGATTTCCTAACACATGAGGATGTATTTAGTTTTATGTTATGAAACCATTCATTAATTTGAAATATGTTAATGTTTGATTAAATTATTATTAAATGAAAATATATTTTATTACACAGGTTTGTTTTATTTTGATACATCTAACACTTTTGTCTGAGACCTCTCGAATATTAACATTTTTCAAACCGCCGTTATATATATTCTAAATAATTTAGAAATAGTCTATTACAAGTTTACAAGTCTAATACAAGTTTGGTAACCATATCACGATTAACAGAGAGAATTGTATGCGAATGAGAGGACTGGCGGCATGAAATGTTCGCATCACAGTAGTGGCTGGTCAGACAACACACGTCATCACCATCATCATCGTCATCATCAACTGTTACCATCCTGTGACCTGTGGTAACACGAACTGCAGAGTATGGATTAAATTCATAATGACTTTTTAAAATGGAGCATGGAGGTTAGGTTAGGCTAGTGGTTAGGAGTTTAATGGTATTACAGGTTGTTCCGCAATAAGTGTGGACCAGCTGACAGATATACCTTATTCCGCAATTCGAGTGCACCCTTGGCCTGGTCAGTTTAGTAAAATGCCTCCAACTTCCTCTGTCCTTCAACCATTCTTCACCTTCAAATTATACCATTATTCCCTTCTCTCTTGCACACTTTCTGTTATCTGCCTCGCCCAACTCTTTCATGGCCTTTCTTGCAATCTTTTTCTGCATAATTTATTTCCATAATTTTTTTGGGGCATCCTCTCCTTCTCCATCCTCATTACATGTCCATATCCTCTCAGTCTTGCTTCCTCTATCACACGTATTCTCTGTATTCTACTCTTTATCAGATAACTTCATTCCTAATCTTGTTTCTCCTCGTGACAGCTAACATGCTCCTCACAAACTTCACTCCCATGGCCTCCATTATCCTAGACTCTCCTACATTCTATGTTCATGTTTCTGCTGTATGTATGTGACAATGGGTACAGATCACACTGTACAACACTTCCTTACACTTCAATGGGACTTATATTCTCCATGGCAGGTCTCTTACGCACCCATAGAACATCTCCCCCTACTTTAGTCTTCTTATTAGATCCTCTCTATGTGGCTACATACAGACTCGCGTACTAAACCAATCACGAAACACCCTAAACACCCCCTCACACGTGACATGAGGCACCTTGTGGGGTATTTTAAGGGGTGGAGACATCATCAAAAATGTTTGAATATTTTGGTACAGTCGCACAAAGTTTTAGAAATAGCCAAAGTGAAAAAATGCGCATTGTCAGTGTAACCATTGTGTTACACTGCTCAATCGGGTGAATAACTAGAAATATCGGAGTTGATTTATAATTGCTGTTTTTTTTTTCTTCTAAACTTGCTTTAGAGGGTGTTCAAGAATTACGTAAGAACATTAGGGAAAGGGGGTTCAATATTTACTTATTTTTGCTGACAAAGGGGTAGAGGGGTCAGAATAATGCTTACGTAAGACAAAGAAAGACGGGAAAAATAGAGAAAGGGTGCATCGCAAGCCACTTGGACTTTGGACAGCAATGAAGATGCTCAGTGACTAAACGAGAAAGACTTGGAGAAGCCTATAGAAGTAAGCTAAAACTTGAGTGATCTAACCCCCTCCCCCAAATATAAAAATAATAATTGAAAGTGTTGAGACGTGGATTCAAGGATCAAATGGAGATTAGGGTGGTTTTTTTATAAATATAGTATTCATATTGTATTCACTAATAATATTTTTTTTATAACTTCAATTGAAAGTGAATTATAATTTTAAACTTTTAAAATGTTATAACTTATTTTAATTTTACCTGTTCAATAAATTTAAATTAATTATATAGGCCTACCAGTGTTAATTGTCAATCATATCGCAATATTAATTTACACCTCTATGTTAATAATTATCAGCAATTTATAAATTGCATGAATTTTTAATTAATTTTTATCATCGGGTCTTACTACCTGTTCAGGCTATAAGAAAAAATGTATAAAAAATGAATGGTTATTTCTGTGAACACATGAAAAAAAAGTCGAGCAATATTACGTAGGCCTAAGCAAGAGGGGGAGGGGTCCGGCATTTGCTTATTTTTGCTTACAAGGGGGAAAGAGTGGTTAAAAATTGCACAAAATGTGCTAACGTAATACTTGAACGCCCCTTTAAGAAAATGTACATGTTTGTAATGAATAATAAATGTAAGTCAAAAATTACGGGTGACCTCTCCGAAGTGGTTGACGAAGGTGATTATTTAATTTTTGAAACTACAACTCTGTTCAATTATCTCAAATATATGCCTTGCCAGTGTAATAAAAAAACGCTTTAAATAATTTTAAACATTGAGAAGCTCAATCACGGATCACCATCGACGCTATCTTGGCAACCGCCACACTTGCATAGGGTAGCTCGTAATGATTCTATACAACACTAGGCTAACACCTTCCATAGGTCAGCGACTTTTCAGGGTGTAAACTCAGAAGTCAATTCAGAGTCCGGCATACACTTGTCTGTAGAACAAACACCTCAAAGTAGCTCCTATGACCAATCATAGCTGTGTTCTACGAGCGTAGCCACGCAAATTACATGCGCAGTGGGCAATTTAGGGACCAACGTCCCAGTGACTCCCTTCGGCCCTGTCATCACAGGACAACAAGAGGGTGTTAAAAGGGAGACTTGCCTTGAAACACCCAGAGCTGTTTGTACAGGACACCTCACAGCTGCATTTAATAAGAGTCTTTCAAGCTATCCTTACCACCGGCAAAGAAGTCCATTTGACCTCAGGATTGTATATAAAATTAATATTACCTTTCAACTTTCTTTAAAATAATTGTAAATAATTATATTTGTTTCTTAAATAATTTAATATGTTCACTCCAAATAGTATAGGATGGAATTGGTTGTGTACACTTGTAGTTAGTAGTTAGCGAGATCAGGAAATGTAGAATTACTAACAAGGCTTTGCCCCAACATGTCCAGCAAGAAAAGCTGTTCACACGACGTGTAGGTGTAGAACATCTTTAAAGGAAGGGATAATTTCTAAATCCCTTCCTTTGTGGGTGAGCAGGTGCTGCCTAGCTCAAATTACAGTATTCTTCTCGCTGGATCGATCATAGATTACAACAGTGAATTTATCGATGATAGTGATTGCTTCCGTTACATTGCTATCGCAGAGATACCAGTGCCACACTTAGGGATGGAAGGCGACCCTGGGCTGCCCCACCACTGCGTTTACCCTTTTCCATCAGTGTCAACAGTGTGTATGAGAAATATTTTGCAGCCCTTAGCAGCACAAATGGCACTTTAAAAAACAATCCGCTTACCAGGTTCCTCGTAGGATAATGGCATCAAGGTATGCATGTCTTCTGGTCACGTGCACAGAACCTTTTTATGATGAGTTGTGACAACCTTGATTGTATATTCTTGCTGAACGATGAGCTGACTAAGAAAACTGAAATGCTCTTGTTTATTACCATCATAAATCAAGAATTCTGACCCGGTTTCAGGGACAAGTTTATCAACTTCTACCATTAGATGGTTGCATTGACCTCGCTTCTGGCGTAGCATAGACTTCCAATGAACAAGCTTTTACTCGTCGTAAATATCATCTCTCTATCTTACTTCAGGGGTATTCTGATTCTGGATGTATGTGACAAATTTGTTCCGTAACATGAAAAGATGTCTCGAGGTTGTGAAGCTATGAATTGAGCAACGGCTGGACAATCGATAGCAAACATATATGAAGATTGGGCTGGGTCGATGGTAAGTTCAGGTAGATCATACTGTAGAAGACTATCAAGGCAGGCAAGAATGTAAGATTTTTTCCCAAACTCCAGAGAGCCGTCATCAGTGAGAGCTGGAGGATCCGGATAGGACTTAATCTCATGTTTAAATATCTTCATAATCTCTATCCTGTTCTTTTCAGTTAATGTAGAGTTTAGAGAACAGTGCCTGGTCATTCTTTAGGGAAGTTATTTGGTGCCGAGAACGAGATTGGATTTTGGCTATGGGCCTACTAAATAGGATAATGTTATTTTGTTTATGCGTATCATCAAGAGCAACCACACTACAAATCAAGTGATTCTCAAAGAAAGGAGCATATTGATCCTGACCAAGGGTCTTCATCCGTCTGGGTTAAATCAATACAATTCTGTCCTATAATTTTCTTGAATATAAATGCATAAGTCCACTGGGTGTGTCATGAAAAGTATTTTCAAGTTCATTAATATATGTCATCAAAGATCTGACATGTTTTATATAGCAAACTTGCTTCCCAAGCATGTTTTTATTATGGATATTTTCCTCGCCCATATCTAGAGATTTTATGGAGATCCTGAGCTCCTAAACAAGCCATACCATCTCTGTAGCAGGCAACACCCACCTTAATAACGCTGCAGGATACTCCGTGAGAATAACTGCACCACATTAGACTTGTACAACAACATTGTTGTTCTCGGGACCTTCATTAATTGGAAGTCTTGAGAACATCTTGTGAGTAATTCTTAGAGTGAGCTCACCTAATCTGAACTCAGCGTAGATAATCAGGAATCTTCTTTTCGAAAGAGAACATGTCACTCAAGTTAAATAAAACAACCCGAGCATAATTTGCATGATCAAGTGTAATGAATAGCCATTGCAACTTGGACAAAGATTTTATGTAGAGTTCAATGTCGCCAATGTTCACTGCCCGGTCCCACATAAATAAATCAATCTGAGTATTCAATATAACTTCTTAGAAGAACTGAATTCTTTCTTGTATCTGTACTTCAAACCAGTCAATTTCTTGCACTGGAGAGTCATCATTATCGTTAGAGAAGCAGTAGGCCTATTCTCGGTAAGCTGGTTTCCATGGGCAGTACAGTGCACAAGCCGTGGCATATTCGTCCCGTGGGATTTTATTGAAGTGCACCCCCTTCAAAAAGGTTGTTTTATAAATTCGTATAGGAAACATTCAACTGGTGATATTATTTAATGCCTGCTGGTATCTTTTCAGCCCACTAAGAGTACGTTGTGTGGACAGGACAAAAACATCACTAAGAAAACGTTTCGTGAACCCAATTGAGCCGCTACAGTGCCCTAGTTGAGTTTACCAATTAAGCATTATGAAGTCCTGGAGCTTCAATAATACGAAAACCAAGTTTATTGACCCAAAAACATTGGCGATGTCGCCAGATCGACCATTGTAACATAATGGGTAAGCTGATAATGCGTATTTTTCACGTAAGCCTTTCTTGAAGCTTTGCGTGACTGTACACAAATATTCAAACATTTCCTGGGATGCCTCTATCCCTTAACATACTTAACAAGGTGTATCAAACGCGTGAAAATTTTCAAATTGCTTTTGGCTCTCTGTGCAAAATTTTACATTTAGCTGCCACACTAATAGGTTGGGCCTGTTTATATTGATTAAAATCAATCGATATATAAGACTTTAACCTCTATGCTCCATCATAAGCCATCGTATTTTTATTATAATTTGTTCAACCTGTGCTACGCGCTATTCATTATTAGCTATACGTTATGTAGGAACAAAAACATAGCCTTATTAAAATCAGTTTATAAAAAAGTTTATCAAACAGCTCATAAAAAAGATTATTTAAAATACTACGCAAGTGTGATTATTTAAATAATCTCATAAAAGAGTTTGTCTAAAGCAGTTCATAAATAGCTTATTCTTAAATACTTATCCCAAGCAACTTATAAAAGAAAAGAGTGTGTCCAAACAGATCATAGAGGAGCGTATTTAAACAGCTAATAGAAGAGTGTGTCCAAACAGATCATAGAGGAGCGTATTTAAACAGCTAATAGAAGAGTGTATCCAAACAGATCATAGAGGAGCGTATTTAAACAGCTAATAGAAGAGTGTGTCCAAACAGATCATAGAGGAGCGTATTTAAACAGCTAATAGAAGAGTTTATCCAAACAGATCATAGAGGAGCGTATTTAAACAGCTAATAGAAGAGTGTGTCCAAACAGATCATAGAGGAGCGTATTTAAACAGCTAATAGAAGAGTGTGTCCAAACAGATCATAGAGGAGCGTATTTAAACAGCTAATAGAAGAGTGTGTCCAAACAGATCATAGAGGAGCGTATTTAAACAGCTAATAGAAGAGTGTGTCCAAACAGATCATAGAGGAGCGTGTTTAAACAGCTAATAGAAGAGTTTATCCAAACAGATCATAGAGGAGCGTATTTAAACAGCTAATAGAAGAGTGTGTCCAAACAGATCATAGAGGAGCGTATTTAAACAGCTAATAGAAGAGTGTGTCCAAACAGATCATAGAGGAGCGTATTTAAACAGCTAATAGAAGAGTGTGTCCAAACAGATCATAGAGGAGCGTATTTAAACAGCTAATAGAAGAGTTTATCCAAACAGATCATAGAGGAGCGTATTTAAACAGCTAATAGAAGAGTGTGTCCAAACAGATCATAGAGGAGCGTGTTTAAACAGCTAATAGAAGAGTGTGTCCAAACAGATCATAGAGGAGCGTATTTAAACAGCTAATAGAAGAGTGTGTCCAAACAGATCATAGAGGAGCGTATTTAAACAGCTAATAGAAGAGTGTGTCCAAACAGATCATAGAGGAGCGTATTTAAACAGCTAATAGAAGAGTTTATCCAAACAGATCATAGAGGAGCGTATTTAAACAGCTAATAGAAGAGTGTGTCCAAACAGATCATAGAGGAGCGTGTTTAAACAGCTAATAGAAGAGTGTGTCCAAACAGATCATAGAGGAGCGTGTTTAAACAGCTAATAGAAGAGTGTGTCCAAACAGATCATAGAGGAGCGTGTTTAAACAGCTAATAGAAGAGTGTGTCCAAACAGATCATAGAGGAGCGTATTTAAACAGCTAATAGAAGAGTTTATCCAAACAGATCATAGAGGAGCGTATTTAAACAGCTAATAGAAGAGTTTATCCAAACAGATCATAGAGGAGCGTGTTTAAACAGCTAATAGAAGAGTGTGTCCAAACAGATCATAGAGGAGCGTATTTAAACAGCTAATAGAAGAGTTTATCCAAACAGATCATAGAGGAGCGTGTTTAAACAGCTAATAGAAGAGTGTGTCCAAACAGATCATAGAGGAGCGTATTTAAACAGCTAATAGAAGAGTTTATCCAAACAGATCATAGAGGAGCGTGTTTAAACAGCTAATAGAAGAGTGTGTCCAAACAGATCATAGAGGAGCGTATTTAAACAGCTAATAGAAGAGTTTATCCAAACAGATCATAGAGGAGCGTGTTTAAACAGCTAATAGAAGAGTGTGTCCAAACAGATCATAGAGGAGCGTATTTAAACAGCTAATAGAAGAGTGTGTCCAAACAGATCATAGAGGAGCGTGTTTAAACAGCTAATAGAAGAGTGTGTCCAAACAGATCATAGAGGAGCGTGTTTAAACATCTAATAGAAGAGTTTATCCAAACAGATCATAGAGGAGCGTATTTAAACATCAAATAGAAGAGTTTATCCAAACAGATCATAGAGGAGCTAATAGAAGAGTTTATCCAAACAACTCGCAGGTCCCCTCAAGCTTTGTCTCCAGGTTTCCTCCACAGAAGGACTGACTGGGCTGAGCAACAGAGCGCAAGGTAGGAGGAGCTGCCAGGATCGTAAATCAGGAATGGGTTTTGTCCTTCTTTTATTTCTTCCTGCTCTGATCCCATTGTCCAGATGAATTACACACAACAATAGAAGGAGAGCAGAATCTTCCCTTACTTTTATACGTAAGACATATTTTCCTTAGTTTTCAAAAAAAACCACGACCGCCCCAAAGTGGTTGATTTATCCATTTATAAAAAGTTCAGCCGAGCCTCTTCATTGAATTGATCGTCCCTGAGGTATCTTAGTGGCCGCGGTGTCGTTCTATTCTTCCCCAGGAATAGAACAAGTTGTTGAAGCTACGGTTTAGAAAAGGCATGCAAGTGAATTAAAAAAATCTATGTGAATAATGGATAATAGAGGTTATAAGTTATTTCGCAATAGGGGACAAACGTGTGTAAAAAGTAACAACATAAAGCAATCTTGTGGGTTTATTCACCAGCTGTGAAATGTTTGTATTTAGTTTACCTTCTCCCTGGATAATACAGGAACATATCCCACTGCGAGTAGTGTATTGTGCACTCCTGGAGATGGCAAATATTCCCCTCATAAGGGAGAGTTCATCAATCACCATACAACAAGCTATTGTGTCAGTTACTGCTCTCTCTCGGCAGCAATACTATAATACAGACAATTGAAACCAGGCTTAAAGAGTGCATTCTATTACTGGGTAGTTAAATGAATGAGTACTTTGATTCAAGTTAACATGACAAACATACTAACATTAAGGAAAACAATTTGATTGAATATATAACCTAAAGGAAAATCTGGAAACTATTGATAGATTTAGTTCAATTAATTTAAAAAACAATATTTATCGTAAGAGGTATGTAAGTAATAAATCAGACTTCTATTTGAGATGGAATTGAACCTCGGAAAACTATACTAATGATAATATTGTCATCATCTCACAATGTCACCACCTCACAATGTCACCATGCTTACACAACTGTAAACAGAGACCAATACTAATGATAATATTGTCACCACCTCACAATGTCACCATGCTTACACCACTGTAAACAGAAAACTATACTAATGATAATATTGTCACCACCTCACAATGTCACCATGTTTACACCACTGTAAACAGAGACCAATACTAATGATAATATTGTCACCACCTCACAATGTCACCTTGCTTACACCACTGTAAACAGAAAACTATACTAATGATAATATTGTCACCACCTCACAATGTCACCATGTTTACACCACTGTAAACAGAGACCAATACTAATGATAATATTGTCACCACCTCACAATGTCACCTTGCTTACACCACTGTAAACAGAAAACTATACTAATGATAATATTGTCACCACCTCACAATGTGACCATGCTTACACCACTGTAAACAGAAAATTATACTAATGATAATATTGTCACCACCTCACAATGTCACCATGCTTACACCACTGTAAACAGAAAACTATACTAATGATAATATTGTCACCACCTCACAATGTCACCATGTTTACACCACTGTAAACAGAGACCAATACTAATGATAATATTGTCACCACCTCACAATGTCACCTTGCTTACACCACTGTAAACAGAAAACTATACTAATGATAATATTGTCACCACCTCACAATGTCACCATGCTTACACCACTGTAAACAGAAAACTATACTAATGATAATATTGTCACCACCTCACAATGTCACCATGCTTACACCACTGTAAACAGAAAACTATACTAATGATAATATTGTCACCACCTCTCACAATGTCACCATGTTACACCACTGTAAACAGAGAACTATACTAATGATAATATTGTCACCACCTCACAATGTCACCATGCTTACACCACTGTAAACAGAAAACTATACTAATGATAATATTGTCACCACCTCACAATGTCACCATGTTTACACCACTGTAAAAGAAAACTATATATCACACCACCTACAATGTCACCATGCTTACACCATGTAAACAGAAAACTATACTATCACCACTACAATGTCACCATGCTTACACCACTGTAAACAGAAAACTATACTAATGATAATATTGTCACCACCTCAAATGTCACCATGTTACACCACTGTAAACGAAACTATACTATACCACCTCACAATCACTGCTACACCAGCTGTAAACATAAATATACTAATATATGTCACCACCTCACAATGTCACCATGCTTACACCACTGTAAACAGAAACTATACTTATAATATTAGTCACCACCTCACAATGTCACCATGCTTACACCACTGTAAACAGAAAACTATACTAATGATAATATTGTCACCACCTCACAATGTCACCATGCTTACACCACTGTAAACAGAAAACTATACTAATGATAATATTGTCACCACCTCACAATGTCACCACCTCACAATGTCACCACCTTCACAATGTCACCATGCTTCACCACTGTAAACAGATAAACAAAGAAATATTGTCACCACCTCACAATGTCACCATGCTTACACCACTGTAAACAGAAAACTATACTAATGATAATATTGTCACCACCTCACAATGTCACCCACTCACATGTCACAATGCTTACACCACTGTACAGTGAACTTACAATATAAATTGTCACCACCTCACAATGTCACCATGCTTACACCACTGTAAACAGAAAAAACTATATTATGTCACCACCTCACAATGTCACCATGTTTACACCACTGTAAACAGAAAACTATACTATCACCACCTCACAATGTCACACATGCTTACACCACTGTAAACAGAAAACTATACTATCACCACTCACAATGTCACCATGCTTACACCACTGTAAACAGAAAACTATACTAATGATAATATTGTCACCACCTCACAATGTCACCATGTTTACACCACTGTAAACAGAAACTATACTATACACTCCAATGTCACCATCTTACACCTGTAACATAAAACTATACTAACACCTCACATGTCACCATGCTTACCCACTGTAAACAGAAAACATATAACTATCACCACCTCACAATGTCACCATGCTTACACCACTGTAAACAGAAAACTATACTAATGATAATATTGTCACCACCTCACAATGTCACCATGCTTACACCACTGTAAACAGAAAACTATACTAATGATAATACTATCACCACCTCACAATGTCACCATGCTTACACCACTGTAAACAGAAAACTTACTACACCACTCACAATGTACCATTTACCACCACTGTAACAAAATTACTATCACCACCTCACAATGTCACCATGCTTACACCACTGTAAACAGAAAACTATACTAATGATAATATTGTCACCACCTCACAATGTCACCACTCACATGTCACCACCTCACAATGTCACCACTCACAATGTCACCACCTCACAATGTCACCATGCTTACACCACTGTAAACAGAAAACTATACTATCACCACCTCACAATGTCACCATGCTTACACCACTGTAAACAGAAAACTATACTATCACCACCTCACAATGTCACCATGCTTACACCACTGTAAACAGAAAACTATACTATCACCACCTCACAATGACACCATGTTTACACCACTGTAAACAGAAAACTATACTATCACCACCTCACAATGTCACCATGCTTACACCACTGTAAACAGAAAACTATACTAATGATAATATTGTCACTACCTCACAATGTCACCATGCTTACACCACTGTAAACAGAAAACTATACTATCACCACCTCACAATGTCACCATGCTTACACCACTGTAAACAGAAAACTATACTAATGATAATATTGTCACCACTTCACAATGTCACCATGTTTACACCACTGTAAACAGACAACCAATTTAGGCCACAGATTTTATAACGAACACCCATACAGACCAACCCTTTATTCAGTATATATGATTGTTTTTAAGAGTGTGAACACCCTCTACAATGTAATCTTCTTTAAATCCATTGTTTATTAAAACCACCAAAAAACAATAACCAAACATCAATAGCAGGTTTGTGCTCATTATCTTTAGACAGAATGATGGAATAAACAGATTTTTGCGTAGTAAAGCAAACGCATCTACTAATTAATTGAAAAATAATAGTTTTCAAAACCATCCGACACGTAGGGTGTGGCCGTTTCCCCCCTTTGAGTCCATAGAAGCCATTTAGTTTTAATGTGTATTGATGGATGTCAGTCACAGATTCAACCAACTGTATTACATTTATTAATCCTGGAAAGAAAACATTGTACAATGGGATTACAAAAGTGTTAGACGATTGGGTGTTTAGCAAAACATAAGTTTAGTGAGTTTAGTGAGTTTTAGCAAGAAATGAGTCATGGTAAAAATGGCATGTTTCATCTTTATTAGCTCCCGCTTCTGTGGATGATGATAGGGGGATTGAGGTTCGAGCCTCGGTTGGGTGTACTCATTATTCAAGCGTATAGACCGAACGGGTAGTAAGATGGGGTGCTAAAGAAACCTTTTGTACAAATCACAGAATTTGAAATAACGCACAACCATCATATTCAAAGCTCAGATGTTTTGTGATTTATCCTACAAATATACAGCTAAATACGTTTTTACTTTTTAGTGATATCCCCAAAGGAACTAGTATGGTTATCGTAAAAAAAATCTAATTAGAAATTTTGATTGATATTAACGTTTTCAAGAACAGAAAAAATTGTTTTCGAGATTCCGTCCGTTAATGGGACTAAAACCGAACCTAGTTTGTCGATTGGGACCAAACTTGGCATCTAGGTTTTATCATAATGTTCCCCAGAAGGGTGAATGATATTATATACCCAACCCTAAAATTAATTGTAATTTACTTAGAAGCCTAAAAAGAAAAAATATATATTTTCTTAAAATTAACTCTAACGATTTTGACTAAAATTCGTATCCAGTCCTTGTTTAGCACTACAAACAAAATAGCTCCTCTCATTTTCCCAGGGAAATTACTTTAAATATACTTTTTATATAAGTGTAATCTCCAATTTTGATCATATATCCGCAACTATTTGAGATATTAAATACTTAGTATTGTAATTTTGTAATTCTATTTCAAAAATGTTGTTTTTGAAATATATTTTCATAAAACCAATAGTTTCTGAGCTATAAATAAACAAGTATATATTTTTATGGAGCACTTTGAAATTGAAATTTATTGTTATACACTTTTGGTGGACAGGGATATTCCTCTGTTCTCAATGTTTCTTTAACAGTGTGTATTATGTCATTTATTTTCTTTGGTCAAGTTTTCACTAACAATTTATATTCATTTGTTTCACAAATCTTAACGAAATTTTAGTAAATGTCTCATTCTAATATAAATGAGAGATAAAGTCTATGCGATGCACTATATCATTTATTTTTTTAATGCAGCCCATAAGCTATTCTTCATGTTTGGTCGGAACTAATATATTTTACAATTTGGAAGCAACTCTTGATTATTAATCCACCTTCAACCTATTAAATAGGCCTACTTATTTAAATTTTCATTTCATAAATGTTATAGTTTAATAGGTTTTAACTGTTCGAATAAAAAATATAAAGTGTACATATTGTATTGGATAGTTGTGTTTTTGTTGTCGGTGATCTTAGCACTACGTTCACTATCTTTCTCCCCACTTCCCTGTCCTTGCCTACTCTCTTCTCTTCAACATCATCCTTACACCGAGTCATACATGCTGTTTTATACTTAAAGCTATTAAGGTGGGATGGATGAAGATGTGAGCAAAATACAGTGTTTTTGCAGTTTTCATGGCAACACTTTTTTTTGCTAAAGTAAATAAAATATTGTTCCAGTAAAAACATAGAATTTAATTATCTTTACATGGTGAACTCAAAATGTCTTGAATATCTGTCGAGGGTATTCTGGAGTTCCCTTTCAAACCGCACTCCTTCAGTATCCATTCATTGCTGACTCGATCCATCGAATTTGTCCACATACATTTCTTAGCTACTGCATTCATCTTGCTCTTGTTTTTCTCCTGACAAACCCACGCTGACCATAGGTAAAACAATGTTGGCACTAGCACACTTTTATATACTACCATCTTTAACTCCTTCGATATTACTTTATTTAAAAAAATAGTATAGCCAACTATTCTTCGAGATGCATTCACCTATTTGTCTATCTCACCTTCCATCCTTCCATTTATACAGAAATTCTGCCCAGACACACGAAATTACTCCCTTGTTCTAACAGTTTTCTATTTATATTACGCTGACATTCATTTTCTGGTCCATCTTCATCAAAAACTATAACCTTGGTTTTGGAAACATTTATACGAAGACCCATTCAGACTGTCGCCACATTCAAACTATTTAATACACTCTTCAAAAAGCTTTCATTCTCAGTTATTAATACGGCATCATCTGCATATAACAGCACTCTCGCATTCACATTGTCCATTTGCACACCAACCAGCCCTCATACACTTACCCATGAAAATATTAAACAGGTATGGGTACATAAAACCAACTTGTCTAACACCCTGTGCAATGTCAAATCTTTCACTTAAAGTTCCATCCACCCTAGCGCACGCTTTGCTTCCATCATGCACCGCAATAATTGCATTTACTAACCCTGCATACACACCATAATCTCTTAGAACATTCCATAACATAATCCTATTCACCCAACCATATTTCTCCAGATTAACGAATGCACAATTCAATTTCTTTCTTACTTTCATACATTTCTCAATTACTTGTGCAATGAAATGTCTGGTCCACGCAACCTCTACCTGGCATGAAACCACATGCAAACCTCAAATCTTGACAGTAGTGTTTACACGCACCCTCTCAATTAAGACTCTCCATAAACTTTTCGTGGGATAATCCTACTCAACAAACTAACTAGCCTAAAATCTTACAATATCTATTACCGCCTTTGCTTTTATACAAAGAAACAGTGACAACATTCTTACAGTCATTAGGAACATTCGAGATCCCAGTACACACATTGCACATTTCACACAATCTGGCAGGTAGTATCGTGCCCCTGCGCTTAGTATTTCACTTGTGATCCCATCTATAGGCCCGCAACTTTGTCATTTTATAACACTTAAATAGCTTTAAGCACTTACATTTTCTCTGTTTTCTGCTATTTTCTCCACATTGTCATTATGCATTTTCTCAATATACTTCTTCCTCGCTCTCTTATAGTGTTCACATTCCAAACCTTCCCACTACGTTTATTCTGAACGCGTCTTACTCTCTGTTCAGGTTATACTCGTGTATGATAAGTTACTCTGATGGGCAATGGATTGAGGAAGAAAGCATTTTATAAGTAATCTACTTTTGTTTGCGTGGAAGTAGATTGGGAAAGCATTTAGGAAAAAACACCCTCAGTAGGTAAGACTGGGATCCCAACCCCGATCTTCTCATCATCAGCGAGCCAGTTTAACACGAGAGTGACGCCTTAGACCATTAAACCATTTAAGTGGTTATCGTAGCAGTTAAATGTAATTTATGCCAGTATGCAATACAGTACTTTTTGTTTATTTATGAGTAGTTCGTAGACTAGTCTTCAACAGCAGTGTGTCTATCCGCCTCATGTTTTCTGGAAATAGTTCATTCTTTCCCTCATAGCCATCCCTTCTGACTCACCCCTTCTTTTCATACATCAATTTTTTTACCTTCTCTCCTCTCTTCCCCTTTAAACCTGTTTGTTCCCTTCCGCTCCCCTCTCTTCAATGTCATTTATATGCATACTTATTATGTGTTTTTGTTACGGCGTTCTGTCAAAAGACATCGTCTGTCTCATATCCCTATAAACCTTCAGCTTTTCACCGCTTAAAAATTATTTTTTATATATTATGCAGTTTTTATTTTATTATTTTAGCCTGCTTAGTGTTTATTAGAGAATTTCGTGAGTCTGAGTTTTTTCAAAAACAATTTTTGAGAAGAGAGTCTTTGTTTTAGTGTTAAGAATATAAGAAGGCTGAACGATTATACTTCGAAATAAAGTTTATTTTTTTTAACACAGCTTTAAGAGCTGGAGTAGTATATGTAGGGAGGGTATTGTTTTAGGAGTGGTAAGTTGTGAGAAAGCGTTGAAAGATGGAGAAGGGGGGGGGGATGTCGGCGACACATTACCAGAGTCCTATGAACCAGTTTATATTTACTTAGTTGATAGTTTGTTTCTAGGAACACAATGTGATAAATTACCAGAGTTTAATGAGCCATTTTATATCTACTTAGTTGATAGTTTGTTTCTAGGAACACAAAGTGATAAATTACCAGAGTCCAATGAACCAGTTTATATTTACTTAGTTGATAGTTTGTTTCTATGAACACAAAGTGATAAATTACCAGAGTCCTATGAATCAGTTTATTTCTACTTAGTTGATAGATTGTTTCTAGGAACACAAAGTGATAAATTACCAGAGTCCTATGAACCAGTTTATATTTACTTAGTTGATAGTTTGTTTCTATGAACACAAAGTGATAAATTACCAGAGTCCAATGAACCAGTTTATATCTACTTATTTGATAGTTTGATTCTAGGAAAAGAAAGTGATAAATTACCAGAGTCCAATTAATAAGTTTATATCTACTTATTTGATAGTTAGTTTCTAGGAACACAATGTGATAAATTACCAGAGTTTAATGAGCCATTTTATATCTACTTAGTTGATAGTTTGTTTCTAGGAAAACAAAGTGATAAATTACCAGAGTCCAATTAATAAGTTTATATCTACTTATTTGATAGTTTGTTTCTAGGAACACAATGTGATAAATTACCAGAGTTTAATGAGCCAGTTTATATCTACTTAGTTGATAGTTTGTTTCTAGGAACACAAAGTGATAAATTACCAGAGTCCAATGAACGAGTTTATATTTACTTAGGTTTCTAGGAACACAAAGTGATAAATTACCAGACTCCAATGAACCAGTTTATATCTACTTAGTTGATAGTTTGTTTCTAGGAACACAAAGTGATAAATTACCAGAGTCCAATGAACCAGTTTATATTTACTTAGTTGATAGTTTGTTTCTAGGAACACAAAGTGATAAATTACCAGAGTCCAATGAACCAGTTTATATCTACTTAGTTGATAGTTTGTTTCTAGGAACACAAAGTGATAAATTACCAGAGTCCAATGAACCAGTTTATATTTACTTAGTTGATAGTTTGTTTCTAGGAAAACAAAGTGATAAATTACCAGAGTCCAATGAACCAGTTTATATTTACTTAGTTGATAGTTTGTTTCTAGGAAAACAAAGTGATAAATTACCAGAGTCCAATGAACCAGTTTATATCTACTTAGTTGATAGTTTGTTTCTAGGAACACAAAGTGATAAATTACCAGAGTCCAATGAACCAGTTTATATTTACTTAGTTGATAGATTGTTTCTAGGAACACAAAGTGATAAATTACCAGAGTCCAATGAACGAGTTTATATTTACTTAGTTGATAGTTTGTTTCTAGGAAAACAAAGTGATAAATTACCAGAGTCCAATGAACGAGTTTATATTTACTTAGTTGATAGTTTGTTTCTAGGAACACAAAGTGATAAATTGCCAGAGTCCAATTAATAAGTTTATATCTACTTATTTGATAGTTTGTTTCTAGGAACACAAAGTGATAAATTACCAGAGTCCAATGAACCACTAATATCTACTAAGTAGATAGTTATTTATCCACTGTGGTATTCGAATGGTTTAAGGAATATAAAATATCCCCTTCGCTAAACTAAACTTTTAATGACGTGGAGTACGCCTTTAGAATCCCATGTAGGTGTGTAAAGGTGTTTTCCTAAATGTTTTCCCATTAACCTTCAATGCAAAATTCATTCTTGATCATCCCTATCTTAATTAGTTCATAAGTGTTTTATCCCGAGTAGGTAGTAAGAAATGGTTTCAAATAAAAGCTAGAGTTATTTGTTAGATCAATGATAAAAAAAACACAGTTGTTATGCAAGCACCATTTAGTATTATATATTAGTTAGTCATCAAAACAATATTATTGTGTTTTCTAATTTATATATGGAGAAAGGGTCTTAAACTCAACGAACTCTAGTGTATTCATTTAACTTTTTTATTATTTTGCCATTCTTCACTATATTATAACTGTTTAAAATGTATTCATTCAATCGTAAGGAATGGTTTTGCAACAATATAAGAAACTTTTGGAGTATTGAGGTGTGGATGGTAAAACCAGGTTATCATACGTGAAGTAGATACATGCCAAGTTGGGGAGTTAATATACCACAATATTCCTACTTTTAGTTTGTTTGACTGTGGTGAGATGTGTTATTATTATTTGATTGTATTTCTCCACTCAAATATCACACAACGAAAATAACGAATAGCCAGGATGAAATATACAGGCTTTAGGACTAGTTCTATAATAATTAAAATAATAATAATAAAATAATAATAAAACTGTCCACCTGTGCTACATTAGTCGTGGCCCTATAGTATAAAGATTATCAGTACTAATGTAACGTCTCCCAGGGGACGTCCAAATGTACTAATCGTACTTCCTTTCCGTGTCCCGATGCGATGAGATGATGGTGATAGTGAGTATGAGGGTGATAGTGAGTATGAGGGTGATAGTGAGTATGAGGGTGATAGTGAGTATGAGGGGGATAGTGAGTATGAGGGTGATAGTGAGTATGAGGGTGATAGTGAGTATGAGGGTGATAGTGAGCATGAGGGTGATAGTGAGTATGAGGGATATAGTGAGTATGAGGGTGATAGTGAGTATGAGGGGGATAGTGAGTATGAGGGTGATAGTGAGTATGAGGGTGATAGTGAGTATGAGGGTGATAGTGAGCATGAGGGTGATAGTGAGTATGAGGGTGATAGTGAGTATGATGGAGATAGTGAGTATGAGGGTGATAGTAAGTACGAGGGTGATAGTGAGTATGAGGGTGATAGTGAGTATGAGGGTGATAGTGAGTATGAGGGTGATAGTGAGTATGAGGGTGATAGTGAGTATGAGGGTGATAGTGAGTATGAGGGGGATAGTGAGTATGAGGGGGATAGTGAGTATGAGGGTGATAGTGAGTATGAGGGTAATAGTGAGTATGAGGGGGATAGTGAGTATGAGGGTGATAGTGAGTATGATGGTGATAGTGAGTATGAGGGTGATAGTGAGTATGATGGAGAAAGTGAGTATGAGGGTGATAGTAAGTACGAGGGTGATAGTAAGTACGAGGGTGATAGTGAGTATGAGGGTGATAGTGAGCATGAGGGTGATAGTGAGTATGAGGGTGATAGTGAGTATGATGGAGATAGTGAGTATGAGGGTGATAGTGAGTATGAGGGTGATAGTGAGTATGAGGGGGATAGTGAGTATGAGGGTGATAGTGAGTATAAGGGTGGGAGTGAGTATAAGGGTGGGAGTGAGTATAAGGGTGGGAGTGAGTATGATGGAGATAGTGAGTATGATGGTGATAGTGAGTATGATGGTGATAGTGAGTATGATGGTGATAGTGAGTATGAGGGTGATAGTGAGTATGAGGGTGATAGTGAGTATGAGGGTGATAGTGAGCATGAGGGTGATAGTGAGTATGAGGGGGATAGTGAGTATGAGGGTGATAGTGAGTATAAGGGTGGGAGTGAGTATGATGGAGATAGTGAGTATGATGGTGATAGTGAGTATAAGGGTGGGAGTGAGTATGATGGTGATAGTGAGTATGAGGGTGATAGTGAGTATGATGGTGATAGTGAGTATGATGGTGATAGTGAGTATGAGGGTGATAGTGAGTATGAGGGTGATAGTGAGTATGAGGGTGATAGTGAGTATGAGGGTGATAGTGAGTATGAGGGGGATAGTGAGTATGAGGGTGATAGTGAGTATAAGGGTGGGAGTGAGTATGATGGAGATAGTGAGTATGATGGTGATTGTGAGTATGATGGTGATAATGAGTATGATGGTGTGGAACCAGTAGGAATACAGCCTAACTTAAGCCTAACTAACCAAACACTGGTGAACCTTGGGGTAATTCTTCTTTTGGAAAAATACCCTAGGTATTAGCCGGGAATTAAGCCCGGGACCCCTAGGCCTATAGCCATGTGTACTGATCATTAGACCATGTAACCAATTACTAGTTCTATTGAAAACATTTGTATTTGACAGTTCTATCAAGGGGAGAGGGTAAGAAGGTATAAATAGGACGCATATTGTTCTAAAATGCCCCAGCTTATTAAGAGACCTCATTATTCCCTCTAATTGTCAATCATTTTCTATCCTCATATTTCACATTTATTTGACTCTCTCAGGCCAAAACTTGGAGGGTGGCGATCATACCCCAGCACCCGATATTTATTATACGCAATTTAATAAATAATTACTCCTGAGGTGGACCAACTGAGGTTACACTAAGTACATTAGGGGAAATGAATAAGCTCACGACAAACAACACAAATTAAAATGAATAAAACTGAAAATGTTACTAATTACTTTGTTCGTGGGTCCTGTTCAAATAATTGCTGTTTATACTTTATGGTACCTACTTTGAAGTATAGAATATACTTGATTTCAACTTTGGCAGGATTCAAGGGTTCCAGTGAAGGACGTACTGGAGCTTCACTTGGTCCCACCTTCTAAAATAAAGGTACAGAACAGTGTTCTTTAGTATTTACCATCCTAGCAGAACAGCAGGACAGAAGTCTCACCGAACATAGTTGCGGTTTTTTAGGGACAGTGAAAAAAGAAATGGTCCAAAGGGAACTCGGTGGGAGTTGCAAGAAGCCCTCGTGGCAGCCATTGGAAAAACCCTCACGATAACACTAGCAAACACAATGAAGTGTGTTACACACTCGCTATAACACCAGCAAACAGTGGACGTGTGTTACACACTCGCTATAACACCAGCACACAGCAAACACGCAGTCAAAGAGTTGGAAAAGAAAAATTCATTATTTTATAACCAGAGCCTAAGTGTGCAATAAATTAACCCTAAATCTTCAATTTGTGATATTTATTTCTAGTTATACTTAACTCAAATCAAACCCAGTCTAGTCGTTGTTTGGGAACTTGAAACTACCCGCAGCTCGAACACAATATACTTAAATATTTAGATCTACCACCGAGATATAAACTGACGCTCGTTAATACAGAGCTATCAGGCTGTATACTAACCTGGTCAGGATCCGAACCAAGGAAGGATATAACCACATGCCGCTATAACTTTCACGCGTAACAGTCCAAAGTCTTAAGTTCCCTGCTTTGATGTCACACAATTATCTCAAACAACTTACGTAGCAGTGAGCATTTCACTCCAAAGTACACCCCTGGTTCAACCTAGTACCAACTCTCTAAGCAATAGACTATACGCGCGTATCACCGTTGAATTTCCCTGATCAACACAGAGATCACCAAAACTTCGGTTGCTGATTGACCATTTCGGAAAACTGACTTTTTCTGGCTACAGAAAGTCCTTTATTCTGTGTCATTTTCTAGATTGTTCCATTTCTTGTTTAATGTTATTGTGAAAGTTTCATTCTCTTGTTTATTCCACGTCTGGTTCTTTATTTCAAAGATGGCTGACAACCGCAAAGCTAAGCACAAAAGGTGGAGAAGGGAGTATTTGGGGGGGAAATAAAGCGTGCTACACTCAATATCATTTCTGAGGGAACTGCAGGTCTTACGAATAAAAGCTTCATTTTCACTCTCTGTCAGTTAACTGTTGCCAAATCTCCTCGCTCTCAGTTATGTCTGAAGATGGTGTAATGGGTAAGACGAATCTACTGGCAACCTCGACTAACCAGTGTTGCGAAACTTGTATTATATTTGAGAGGAGTTTGACCACACAAATCGAGAAAATGACAACACTGTTTCCCAATAGTAACCATTCAGTACGCTCAGCAATTATATCCAGTGTAGTTCTGGTCTCAGTACCGACATATTTTAAACAGAACATGATTGGATTCGATGATGACGTAGCTCATTGTGTAGCCTGAGTGAATCCTGTACGGAGCCTTAAATTGAGGTAAAGCTATCCAGTTACATTTAATACTATTATAATATATCCCAGATTTCCTGCCAGGAATAATCTTACTATCGGAATGATTTAATATTACACTACAGTGGCTGTTCGTAACTGTTCTACATGAATTAGAAAATGTTATTTTATCATCTTAAAACAAAATATAGTTTAGTTGAATTTAAATAAAGTAATTAATTAGTTGTAATATGTGATAATTATTCGTTAAAACAAAGCAATATAATTTACAGACGCACTCACCCCTTAAAGTGCTAAGCAAAATTTAAATTATTATTATTTAATGTACTTCTAACAATAATTATTATTGTTAATTAAATAATAGGCCTATATGTTCAAAATGTTATGCTTGTATCTAAAAAAATCATTCAATAAACTTCCTTTCAAGGAATTTTTTCATTTAATAAATTACCCTTCATGGAATGTTTGCCCAAAACCCAACTAAACAGCTATCTGTCATGTCGATCAAATCTTAGATATGCATTTTAAACAAAATCGTGTTAGCCATTTTCGAAAAATATAGAATTAAAGAAAATGACTCTCCGGTAAACTACCCTTAATTGAAGGGCTAGGGTATATTTTGTGTGGGATATAGCCCTATAATATATATTTATCTTATTTGAGCCGAATATATCAACCCGTTTTGGGTCCGCGACCAAGTAGGCCTACAACAGACAGAATTGTACTCTTTTGGGTCCGGGTTTATAAGGAAATCAAAAATTTTTCATAATCTCAAGATATTTTTTTTCCATGATCACAATAATTTATATTGATATAAGAAGTAAAAACAGTATAGTTGTCATTAATAATGTACCGGATTAAAATTATTAAAATAAGCTAATTCCATATTAGTTTTGTGTGATTTACGTCAGTGATATTCAATCACCCTTTTTATTTGTGTGCCCTCAGAAAAAGTTAACTTCCTTCTTCAACTTTGATATCCTAAAGTTATTGGTGAATAATATAAATTACACATATTCTATCATCTACATCTAAAATGAAACTGGCTTTCCCAAGTCTCAAGTTCCGGCTCTCCTATGGCTAGCCCTAAATATTACCTTGAATATTCAGCGTTTATCATTAAATTATATATACTTTTAATTTATCGCTATCTTATAGTTAGATAAAATATTTTTATTGTAAAAAAAAAAATCTAACTCAAGTTTTTAATGAATGTCGACGTTTCGTGACCCCCTCGAATCTGAAAAGTGTTTCTTGCCATTCCTGTATGTCTGTCTGTGACTTGGAGTAGAGCCTAAACTGTTTTATCAATCAGGCTAAAACTTGGTATCTAGGGTTTTCATAGGGTTGCCCCGAGGGGTTTTTGGAATTGAATATCTAACCCAAAAATTAAGAGTAGTTTCCTTAAAAACGAAAAAAGAAAAAATCAAATTTTAACAAAATCTGCTCTAATGATTTTGATTAAAATTCATATCTAGGCGTTGATTAAGATTAAATGAACTGGCTATTTTCATTTTCCCATGAAAATTACTTTTAGGGTACTTTGCTGAAGCGGAAATTTCCAAACCTGCGCAACTATTTGAGATACTAAATAACTTATCATTACAAAATTGTAGTACTATTAAAAATAAAAAAAACTTTTATTAGAAAAATATTTTTATAAAAACAACCGTTTCTGAGATATTGGTAAATATATATTGATGCAATTTTGTGAGTTTTAGTTATGAAGCAATACTACTTTCAGTTTCAACGCAATACTTCTCTAATGCCATTGACCAGGGGTCGGCAAACATTATTTGCAAAAGGCCAAATAGTAAATATTTTAGGCTCTGCGGCCCAAAAGCCAAATTCAAGGATACTTATACAGGTAGGCCTACTTAAATAACAAAGAAAAAACAAGTTTTCGCAAATTTACTGAATAAACTGTAACGTAATTTCAATTTCAATTTCCTCTATCATATGACAGGCCAGCACCGAAAAGACACAAGTACCATAAAAACACAATTAAATACTCGATTGTTGCTAAATAATGCTAAATAAAGATACATACGGATGAATAATTACAAAGAATAGGACATACTAATGATAAATGACAAGAATAATAAATAACAAACATGAGAGTAGTCGAAAATAAGGTATTTAAAAAGTAACAAAAATCAGATTAATAATAAAACAGAAAAATGTAAATTAAAGTATTTGAGGCAGAGCCTCCAAAGAGTAAATTATTTGTAAGGGAGTTCCTTAAATAACTCTCTGAATTTTGCTTTTCTTGTGAAATAAAAGTGGAATTCAACAAATCTGGAGTTAGCGCTGTGTATTTATCCGCCTATAGGTAGGGCTAATCTTGTAAGAGTTATTGAGAAAAAATAATTTAGGATTGCGAGATGACAGAGAAGGGACAAGAATACCTTCGTGATCGAGGTTAAATTTACAAGAAATTCTGCTATTTAAAATATTAAAAACAAAAGGGCTTCACAATAAAGTTTACGTGGGTAGAGAGTTTGGAGCCCTAAGAGGTTTCGAATTCTGTCATAATTATAATAAATATGATTGGTAAATAATTTATCAAAGCACGCAATGACCATTTTTGAACGTTTTCTAACCTGAGAGGGTCAGTTAAGATGATGGAACTCCAAGCAACAGTAGCATATTCTAGCTTGGATCTAACCAGGGCAAAGTACCGACATAAAATACAGTCAACTTTCTTAAATGAAGAGGTAATTATTCATCAAGTCCTAGTAATTTCAATGATTGGTATATTATATCGTCAACATGATAGTGGAAGTAGAGTTTATTGTCCAGCAGAACACCTAGATCGTTTATATAACTGGAGCGAACTATGTTATCACTGTCCAGATTATAAATAAAAAATATGGGCTTGGTTTTCCTAGTGAAAGATATAGATTTGCTCTTAGATTTATTAATAGACATTCCATTACTAAGAGACCATTATAAAATACCATTTATGTCAGTTTGTAATCCATACAATCCAAAGTTGAAGAGATAATTTTAAATAATTTCACATCATCCGCAAAGAGTAAATAACTAGATGAGGTTAAATATTTGCCAATATCATCAATGAACAGATTAAAGAGAAGAGGACCTAAATTAGAACCTTGAGGTATACCACAAGAAGCTAAAAATGTGTTGGAGGAGTGAGTAATAGTAATAGTACTAATAATAATAATAATAATATTTATAAGTCGACTACAATTTATTTTAAATACAGCTCTACTAAGAAGAAGAAGATTGAGATTGCGTTTTTAAGATAACATTTCACCAAATTGGGGTTCAAAGCTAGCACTCCCTATCATCAAAATTGATTGCAAATGTTCACCTGTTAATGCTGACGTGTATTGAGATTTTACCTATTTCATCTTTGAAAACGTTTCTTGGCACAGACAGGTGCTGCCAAATACCGCTATAAAACCCCGAATAAATTATATTAATTACCTATATTCATTGCTTGGAAAACATTTAGAAAATTCTGTTAGATTCTTTTCTTGAAATTTTCCTTTAAGCATGGCATCACACCGCAGATTATTCACTTTCAATTGAATGTTAGCTGGAAGCTCCTCAAATACACTGTCAAATATATTTTGAAATATGAAAATATCTTCCGAACCTGCATCAAGATACGGAAAATGCTGCTGGAATGGGCGTCTGGGATTAGTATTTCATGAAAAATAAGAATAGGTTTTTATTTTTACAAATAATAAATAGTTTTAGGGTACCGTAGTTTACAAGTAATTTATATTTTATATTCTAAATTTTGCTAAAAATATTTTAACAGAATGTAATATATATATATAATTATTACTGTGATTATATATATATATATAATTATTACTGTGATTATATATATATATATATATATATATATATATATATATATATAATTATTACTGTGATTAACAAGATGATGTGTTTTTTAGGAGGAGAACTTACTTAATGGTAATTTACTCAAAGCTTATTTTAAAATTATCTTTGAAGCTATAATACACAATATGAGAAAGTTTGTCCGATTGTGTTGTACCATATATTTTATTCTACGTATCCCCTAGGATATATATTGCATGCTCCTGGGGGTATGCGTGCTCCAGGTTGAATACCACTGCTCTACTTTATTCGACTATTTATAGAAATGATAGATACTCTGTGATTTAATTACTATTGTTTTTTGGCTGTTGTCTATGCTGAAGACAACGGTACTTTTTTTTTTTTTTTGCACCGTGTCTTACTAACGGTTCGGGTTATAAGCTGATACAATACTAAATAAACGTGTTGTATTTTCAAGACTTGAAGATAACACCAGATGAATCTTTAAATACTATAACACTCAGTGAATCCCACAATATTGTGGCTAGGTTGTGTTTATATCCATAGATAATTCATAATAGGGAATAGTGTATAATACATTGTGCGCCAGAAGTTTAAATATACTACAGGCCTAATCAATGTTTAGTAAATTGTGCACAACTCATAGAGTTGCTTTAACTTTACCTTTTTATGCGCTATACATGGAATTAAGAATAGACGGTCAGCCAATGAGAATAAGAGTAGAAGATCTAGCCAATTAAACGCTAGTAGGCCTATACACATACCAAAATTAGCTTCTGTGTCCATATTTCAAATGTTTTGTTTTGGAAACAATTACCATGATTGCATAGTTTGATTGAAAATAAAGGAGAAATAATACTTTATATTTGATTCAGTTACTGAGAAACAGGCCTACCATAATATTCATTACAATTATACAATCAGAAAATAATAAAAATAAAAATTGTTTGAATAGTAGAGGCAAAACTTAAATTAGGTTAATTTCATGTTTCAAAAGATAAAGTGTAATTAACATTGATTTTCTAATGAACCCGTTATTGAATTATTGTTAGAGATATTATCTAGAAGTGCAGAGTGGATGGACCTTTTTCTATGAACAAAAGACGCTTGATTTAATAAACTACGTTTCAATATAAACTGTTTCACTGTTCTTGTGAATCGTGCACTGTAAGCTAAGCCCTTACTCTTAGCTATGAATGTATATAAACACAGTCTTAGGGCCCATCTTACAATGGCTCGTCAAAGTTATCGTAACTTAACTGTTCGTAAAGGCGTTGTGTTTTACAGTACTATTTTCATGATTTCGCCAAATTAGGAACAGGTACCAACCATTATTTCTTATATTTAACTTTCTTGGAGCGCTAGATTTGTTTAAATGTTTTTAATTGGCTTAATTTGTCCATAGAGAATATAAGCAAGTCATTACAACGTCTATAGACCTGTTATGAAAACAAATCAAAGAAAGTCCAAACTGTTTAAGGTTATCTGCTATCTTTTATCGTATTTATTTTTCTGCTAAAATATTTGTTGAAAGTCATAAACGCGAACGAAGTGTAAATTTTAGCAAAGAAAAGGAAGTGTTGCTGATTGAATTAATAGATAAATACAAACAGATGATTGAAAAAAACGATTATAATTGGAGTTCAATCACCCTAGGAAATTCTAACACTTTTTTTTGTTTGGACAAAAACGTAAAAAAAAAATTCTCCTTCTCTAAAAAATTCCAGGAAATTCTTTCGTTTTAAGTATCGCTTCGATCTTCGAAGTCTTGGGTTCCTTAGAACGTGTAAAGTGTAAGTCGTCATGTCACACAATAAATCATACATTTCATAAGAAAAATAAATTTAACCTCATTTTAATAATAACAACCACCTTGAAAACAATTTGGCGGAATGTTTAACATTGTTAATGTGGACTTAATGTTTGTTAACCGGAAGGTAGAACTCGCGTTAAATTTACGTGAACATTAGCGCTAACCAAACCTTGTAAAATCAAAAAGTAGTGCGTGTTATCACTTAAACATATGTTAAACCCCGACGAATAGAATAACGTGGCATTGTAGGATTGGGCCTTGGTGTCCTTAGCGGCAAGATATTCTACTTTCAGAAGCAACCAGTTGTCTGTAAAACTAGCACTGCATAGAAACCCTGTCCAAACCAAATGGTGAAAATGTTGAGTCTCAGCTTCCACAGCCTGCTATTGGACACCTGTGCACATGTGGCGCTGCCAGGCACGTGTGCACACTCTAACAACTAATAAGCTGCACATGGTCGGTGGCTCGGCTAACAAACAACCTCATTATCCGACCTCTGACCGAATGACCACGGGGTTAAACTGTTCTGCACCACTGGCTCTTGTCTTCTACGCCCCCTTTCTCAAAACACAGTGGACAAGAAAATGTTGGCCGGGTGTACATTTCCCATTTAATGACAACGGGGCAGAAAATGTTTCCTGCACTTTTCGAGAAGTCTTTTGGGCCTGGTCATAGCTTGCGATGTGGTGATAACAATGAAAAGTTACGCTCCAGACCAGGAGGAGGAGAAGGAAATCTAATGATACTCTTTACTCGAAGCTCTTTGATGTGCTAAAACGAAAGCTCAAAACATAACCATTTGGTAATGACTTAATATGTTCCCATTTTTAAATTTTTACGAGTGTTCCCTGTTCTTTAGGTGAAATAATTTCTGGAACAGAAATGTACTAAGAGGTTAAATATGTACCATATGATCATCTATTATTTCTTCATGCATAAGTCCGCATACAGGATGTTTATGTATAACATTATTTTCATGTGCCAGGCCTCATCTAGTCGATTATTTAGTTTTAGGTTTTTGTGACATAGGCCCTACTAAATTAATTTAAACATGACCTAAAATGTAGTTGTTACTTACTTGTGTCGTTTATTAAGTTGCTTTTTTTACAATAATATTGCAAAATATCACATAAAATATATATATTATTGAATATAATGGAGAATGGAGAAGGTTACCTAATGATGAGTTACACACCCTGTATTCATAATTATACCTTGTTAGGGTAATAAAATCTCTCAGATTATGGTAGGCAAGATATCAGCGCGAATAGGAGATTCTACTACTATTTTCAAGGCACTGACTGGCAAACCCAAGGGCAAGAGGCCATTGGGAAGAACTAGACGCAGTTGGGAGGATAAAATTAGAATGGACCTGAAAGTGACAGGGTGTAGTGGTATGGACTGAATATATAACTAACATTAGATAAGAATAGAGTGTAATGAGGTGGAATGGATATAACTAGCTCAAAATAGGGATAGTGTGTGATGAATTGAACTGGATAGAACTAATTCAAGATAGGGATATGGTGTAGTGAGGTGACCTGGATAGAACTATCTCAAGATAGGGATAAGTGACGTACTTTTGTAAGTGGGGCAAAAAGCTTTTGAGTCCCTAATGCCACATTGTAATTAGGTAAGGTTAATTAATGGAATTATATCAGTGTCTGCTTCTCCCTCACAATACACTGGATTGCTGATCACGAGGAGATTGGGGTTACAATTCTCTCTCCCAACACACTGGATTGCTGATCAGGAAGAGATTGGGGTTACATTATTATTATTATTATTAGCACCGCGTCTTACTACCCGTTCGGGTTATACGCACTTACGCTAATGTGTAATGGTAGGGTGATTGTGAGATGAAATGGAGGACCTACAGTTTAACGTGGAATCCGAACCACGGTGGAGACCTGGCATTCTTCACATTCACAAGATGTCTTGTCAGAGGTGAAGGAAGGGTTTGGTAATCAGATAAATCTTTGCGATTGGGGTTACAATTCTCGACAGTTATACATAGGTTTTTTAAAATAGTTTCTCACTCTCTCGGCCACTAATGTGAATAATTTTATTCTTAGGGAGGAGTTGCTTAGTTTGAACCATTTCACCTAATTTCATTGTATGCGGAAAAAATATTTATTTAAGGAATGCTTAATTGGAAAATAAGAAAGTCATAATATATGCTTTCAAGTAATGTAATTACATATTTCATAAATCAACACACAAAAATGTAAAAATAATATATTGAAAGATGAAATCGTTCCGACAAAGCAACTGGTCTCTGTACTGGACCAGTGGTTTCCTAGCTTGGATCACTAAGTAAATGGGAACATTAATTAAGCTTATTCAAGAAAAATGTCTAAATAATGCAAGTATAAAATAAATTAAACAATATTGAACATTTAGCTTAGTAACTAAGGCTTGCAAAACGGACGATAGTACTTGTTGATGCTTGCACCCACTCCTGCACAACTCGTATGGGCCCACGTTCAGCAGGTCATGCACCTCTTCTAGGTGTTCCTCACATAAAGCACAAAACCAACTCTTTTTTTGCCAACACTTTTCTGTTTGTCTGGAAATACTGCTTTCTTAACTTTTTTTTCTCCTTTATTAGATTGCTTTTTTTATATTCCTCCAGCTGCAATTTGTATGAGCTACTTGAGATAAAAACTACCTACCCTATCTGACCTTGTTGCTCTGGTATTGGATTTCGTTTTGGCAATGGTGATATCTCTTGCAGAACACATTTGAAATCATCGTATGGGGGTGTGGTGTCGAGTACCAGCGGTGTGTTGGTCGAAGTACCAGCTGAATTGTCACAAGATAGCAAGGCGTCAGATGGCGCAAAGTCTGAATCTCTAGAAACATGCCTGTTCACAGACCAAATGCCGGCGGCACGAAAGGCACTCTCAGTGTTTCCAATGGTGGCTGCACTACCATACGCTTCATTTACAGCTTAGCTATCTGTGTTTCAATGGTGGCTGCACTACCATACGCTTCATTTAGCAGCTTAGCTATATGTGTTTGTAAGATTTTATCACCTTTGTATTGATGCAGTAATGTTTCTTGTTCCTGTATAAAATATGCCTGTAGAGGGCCAAATAAAGAAACATCTAAAGGTTGTAAACGATGGGTGGTGTGGCCAGGGAGCTGCAGTAGTATAATACCTTTCTCTCGCGCAAAGTCACAAGGTTCCATGTTTTTGCTTTGTGTGCTATGTCAATCGAGTAGTGGTCCTTGTTACAGTTGATGTGACTGTTAAGATGCCTAAGCCATTTTACAAACAATTCTGAGTGAATGTATCCTGTGTCCAAAATCGTAACAATGCTACCTGGAGAAGGACCAATATTAAGATCATCATTCCATTTTTTTCTCTAAAGATGATCATTGGAGGAATATAATTTCCCACAGCACTAACTCAGACCACCATAGTAGTATCAACACCACGCTCTACACTTGTGATGGTCCCTAACTGTTTTTTACCTTTTAGAGCAACCACTTTTTGGGGACGTTTCTGAACGGTCTTGAATACCGATTCATCCACATTAAAGATATTAGTGACCGTAATATTAAATTCGCCACTAGTTTTCTCTAGAAGGTCAAAAAATGGGACACATTGTCCCTGCTAAAACCCTGTGCTCTTGACATTGACGTATTTTCAGGTTTAAATAGAAAGATTCTTATTTAGACGCATAAGAGCATAGAAACATTTCTCTCCCGTCATTTTTTTTTGTCTTTGTTGAATGTGTGTGGGAAATAATATTTCTCTGCGACATCCACCACCAATTTAGGAATGTCTGTTATCACTAAACAAAAAATAATACTACAAAAAAATATGTTCTGAGAGTGTTTTTTCCCGGTCTGGCGCAATTGCTTGTCTTCCCAATGCCTTGGCTTCATTCACGAAAGCATTTTTGCTGTCAGAATTCTTGATATTAGCTTTAGCTGCATTCGTTTGTACCGTAATAACCATTATAGTATGCTACTATAGCCATAAGGAGGTCATTTTGGGACCAGTTCCCATAGTGTCTTACATACATAACTTGGACCTGAAGGGAGAAAAAGTGGTATTTCAATACTTGAAATTTTCCTAATCAATAATTATAAAATATATATAGGCTAATATATTATATAATTCTAATTTTGTTTTTATTTTAATTTACTTTACAGTTGCCTGCGATGGATAGGTTCATCATAGGCAATAGGCTTGTGATCCAAGCTAGGCAAGTTTACCAAATAACTGAATATGTGTGGCCTAGCCTTAATTCTAGACAATAAATTCAAAACGATGTTACCATATTGTATCTAAACAAATGCACTTTCTAGGAAGACAATGTTATGATTTATTACTTACGCAGAATGGATGTGGGCCCTTTTTAGTGTCGCTAAATGTTTTATTGCAAACTAACAAGAACTTAAACCAGCTGTAAAACTACTACTAATGGCCGCCGGAACGAAGTGAGTCATTTCATCATCCTTCCTCCAGTGTAGACAATCACTGCTTCCAACCAAACTTGACATATTGTCCCTAACTCTTGAATTACAATGGTGGTCCAACGTAGATGATGGTCCATTTAAGGCAACTTGCCCCTAATTCTCCATTCCTCTTCTATAATTTTGTTTAGTTCTTTTTTTTTTATTTTAATCTCTTTTCTCTTAATATATATATACAACCAAAGTATTTTCTGTTTACCACCTTTACTAACTTAATTTCTATTTGTTAGGGTTATTTACCAAAGTGTGATTTTCCGCGGTCTAGTTCCACAGCTATCAAACTGGCGTGTCCGACAGTAATCGTTAAAAACACTTTGGATCTGCTCCACCTAATCTTCCTTTCAGCATGCGGTGTAACTAACTTCAATTCAATATCTAATCTCCTTCTTGTTAATATTATTAAAGGCGTGTGCTAATTAATAATAATAATAATAAATAATAACAATAATAATAAGCTTGTACAGACAGTTTGGTCGTCATTTGGCAACCCGACTCTGTTTTGGTTGCGCCCATAGGTGTAAGCACCCGTGTTTTTGTGACCTGGGAAAAATAGCCGTGTGTTTGCGTGTGTGTGTTATATAAAATATCGCTTTTACGGAAACATTTATTTTTTACTTTATCTCTACCTTTCAGATGTAAGGTATTGCAATCATAAAGAAATCAAACTGGAGAGTTTAATAAATGTCAATGTTTCAAGATTCACTAAACAAACAAAAAATATATTTTCGGGATGCTGTCTGTTTGTCTGCCTATCTTTCTGTATCTCATACTCGAGCCGAAACCATTTTACTGATTGGGCTAAAACTTGAAATCTAGCGTTTTCGTAAGGACCTCCCTAGAGTTTTTGGTATTTATATCTAGACCTAAAATTCAGGGTAGTTTATTGAACGGCAAAAAGATAGAAAATATATTTTTTTCAAAATTCGCTCCATCAGTTTTAATTAGCTTTGTATTTAGACATTGTTTTACATAATAAACACATTTAAAATGTTAATTTTTACATTAAAATGACTTTGAGTGTACTTTACATTAGCAGAAATTTTCAATTTTGATCATATCTCTTAACTATTTGAAATATGAAATACTGATTATTATGAATATGTAATACTTTTAAAAATTAAAATCTTTTATTTGAAATATATTTTTATAAAACAAATAATTTCTGAGCTATATACTAATATATATTTTATATAGAGCTCTTTGAAATAGAAATTGATATGCGCTTTAGAAGACAGAGCTATAACTTTTTTTCCATTGTTTCTCTGACGATGTATATATTATTTTGTTTCACAAATATTACAAGTTTTTAGTAAGTGTCTTTATTTTAAGATAATGGGTGACCTGCTGGTCTAGGGGGTAAGGTGTCGGACTTCTGAGCTGGGGCACGAGGTTCAATCCTAGGTCCCGGCAAAGATTTATCTGATTACCAAACCCTTCCTTCACCTCTGACAAGACTTCTTGTGGAATGTGGGGAATGCCAGGTCTCCACCGTGGTTCGGATCCCACGTTAAACTGTAGGTCCTCCATTTAATCTAACAATCACCCTACCATTACACGTCAGCGTAAGTGCGTATAACCTGAACGGATAGTAAGACGAGGTGCTAATAATAATAATAATAATAATAATAATAATAATAATAATAATAAATAATAATTTTATGATAAATTAGAAAGAAAGTCTGTGTGGTGCACCGTACCATTTATTGTTTTATTTTACACTCGACAGTTTAGACGTATCAGTTCAATGACTAACCTAACCTAACCTAACCTAACAACATTCCTTCATACTATTAGTTCTGAAACAGAAACGAGCGGTAAATAAAAGTGATAGCTCATAAACGTCCTCTTAATGAATTCCAGTTGCTAAAATCGAGGCTTTGACCCGCCGACGGGAGCGAAGACTGATGGTTTGTTTTAGGCGTTACCAACACACGTGACAACCCCATCTGGGACATCATCGCAATACACCCCTACTCTCAATACGTCGAATATAAATATTCCACACAACCTACCCTTGAAACAACTCCATTATGTGCACAGCCGGACGGGAATCTATGCGTTATCTATGATAGAACAGGTGGTCACATAAACTATGGTTATAGCCGCTACTAACTATCGTAGTCTTTAATGTTAAAACTACACCAGGACACGGGAATCTAACCCAGAACCTTTGACTTAGTAGGCCAATACTCTGCCTCAAAATATGAGCTAAGAATGACCCTGGGCACGAAACCACTCCTGGATAGCTCAGTGGAGAGAGTATACTAAGCCAAAGGTCTCGGATTTGATTCACGTGTCATGGTGTCATTTTTAAATTTAAAGAATATGTATCCTTTAGCTAAACCAAATTCTCTGAAAGACCATAAGTTGAGTGTTGCTATTTTTAGCAGTCAAAACTTTCAAAAAGTACAATTATTTTTTTAGTTATTATTTTATTTAACCGCTTTTAAGTTAATGACACAAAACCTATGAAAACAACCATTTGGATATTTATTTTTTGTGGAAGTGATGTCTGTGGTTAACTTAAAAATATTTTTTAAATCAGAGCTTCTAAAAAACGTGTGTTCTCAGCATAGATTAAGATAGTGAACTAGCCGAAACTAGTTCAGTTAGTTACGTCATACAAACGCTGTTTGGTTGTGTTGTATTTGTGTTGTATGTTTATTGTATTTCTTAGCAAAATTTATTTTTATCCTAATAGGTTTACTCTGGTGACTTTCAGCCAATGTCTGCAATAGAAGACCTTTTGGTGGCATTTAAATATGAACAAAGAGTCACAATAAATGTACATGAATAGATCAAACACCGGATTTTCAAATATAAATTAAAAATTATCCATTTAATGAAGTATTTACCAACTAACTTTTGCTCTGCTAAATATGATATTGATTTACAAATATTCATCTCAAAAGTAACGCAAACCTCTCAGCCTAGTTGCAGTCTCTCCAGGAATGTGTATTTTACAAACAAACACGTTAATTGCCAACATTACCATTTCATTCTGACAACAGTGGGTTGAAAGAATCACGCATTTATAAAATATCGATAGTATTAAAAAATTACTTAAAATAAATGCCTTAAAATCGCTCAAAAATTCCTATAAATCCCTAAAAATTACTTTTAAAGTATGAAAACCTAGAAAATCTTATCTAAAATTACAAAATGACAAAAACTGATCCAAAATGACGTATAAAATATACATTTCTTTAATCAGAGTATCATGAGCAGAGTGTTTGCACTTATGAGCATTGTAACTAAACAATAAAAGGATGACATGTCATCTAAATCCGGTCCCTGATTATCAGTCATTACAATCAAACGCTTGATGTTCCAGGATAGCAATGAGCTTGTGATCCGAATGATTCCCTGTTCTTCCAGCTCACCACTCTCGTCCTGTCAACGTATGTTAATGTCGGCGGGGAGGATGAAAGGCTGTTGACACATGCAAGGGCTTTGTCACATCACGACAGACTATCAAACGGGAATTTACAATTTGATTGCGCCCTTGGTTTGTTTAAACTTCACACTCAACTCGCGACACATTCACTTCCGATATCTTGCGTCTCATTTTGTTTTGTCAATATATTACGACACATTGTGTTGCGAACAACTCTTGCAGCGGATACATTTTCTCACGATTAAAATAGTGCCATTTCATCAACATCAACATGTTCTATTACCAAACTGACTTTATTAGAGATTTGTGAAGAGTATATGGTAAATAAAGGGTGAAATAGAAAATAAGTTAAACTGATAAATAACAAAACTTTAAAACTTTATTTTACATTTTCAAATATATCTGTACAAAAGAAATAGATTATTTTGGGATAAAGTTTTTAGAATAAAGTATTTATCCGCTTTGATGACCGAGTAGTCTAAAGCGCTACTCTTGCAGTAGACTAGACTGCCGATGACGGGGAGATAAAGTTTCGAATCTCGGTCAGGAGTAGTGAGGGTGATTCTCAAAAATTGTTTTACAATTTTCATCCACACGAATACGGTTAAGCTTCCTAATCCCTAAGCACATTAAAGTAATTAGAAATAAGCGTATATCTCGAACTGGTAGTAATACTCGGTGATAAAAGAACCTAAACAAAGTCAAAACACAAAACCCAAATAGACCCTTTTTATCTACTATGCACCGTGTCTTACTCACCATCCATGATAAACTAATGTTTACTTTAAAAAGGTATAATTCACAGGAAATATACCAGAATT